>RJWM01030195.1:0-23654 GCA_004363535.1 Dasyprocta punctata
AGCTATATACTGGGTCCAAGACTGATGATTTTTAAATTTATTCCCAAGCTCCTATGCTGTTACTTTATTGATACCTCAAATCTGACACTTCAGTGTTTGAGCAAGATGAGTCGGTTACCTTGCCTTGATTGATTGGTGTACATGCAACTTGGCCCCCTTCCGCCATGCACAAGTGCTGCTCAGACCCAGGCCAACTGTGATGCCTCTCCACACTGCGGGCCACCCTTGGGCCAGCCCTGATAGGATCTACAGCAGCGTTGGGTCAGTGTTTCACGTGAGGACGAACCACTTCCTTTCTCCTGATGATCTAACCCAGGCATGGGCCTGGGGACATGGCGCTTTCTGTCTTAAAGTGCCAAGAGAAGTGAGCGTAGAGTCACCTGATGCTGACTCTTCCGTCACCGTGGCCACCTGTGAGCCAGCTCTCCCCGATGGCTGTTTACCCGGGATCACGCAAAAGGCCCTGGTGCTCAGAAGCTTGAGTAACCTGCCCTCAAAACAGTATTATATAAAATCACTTAATCCCCCGGTTTCTTGTGACAGTATTAACTCTAAAGCATCTGCCGTCACGCTGACTGAGCCGGCTGGGTAGACTGCTGACTGTGTACCTGGCTTCCACCAGGCTGCCTAGAAGTGGGACCGGTCTCCTACCCCACTGCAGGGGCAGAGAGGCCCAGCCACGCTCGTCCACCCCTCACCAGAGGGTCTATGCTCAGTCTGGAGTTACTGGTCCTAACTCTGGCCAAAGATGAAGTTTCCTCCAGAGACTAAGGGCAGGAGCCTGTTCCGAGAAGGAGCTCCTGGGGAATGTGGCAGCTTCCCAGCTCCTCTAGCTGAGCCCTGGTTATCACTGGAGATTTAGTTGCACTGACCCTGGACCCACACAGGCTACCATATCGTCAGGATCCTGAAACAGTGTGAAGTAGTGTGACGTGGCACCACATGGAATCAAACTAGGAGCCGTTCATACCGAAGCAGCATTGAGTGCTTCACATAAAGCAATGCCTATTTTCAAAGTTACAAGTGGGTATCTCCACTCATGTGATTTGCTGAGAGGAATATGGTCAGAAACCACAAGCTGGGATTTCTCGTTTTCTTAACTTCTCCTTAGAAAGCATTTTTATTTACCTAAATATGTTAATATGCAAATAATGTACATATATATTGATTTCTGGAGTGTTTTTCAATTCACTGTATATAACCCCTACATCTTGCATGAATATCCTATTGATATCAAAATATATATTGATATTTTGTTGCAAAATGAGCAGTAAAACTGAAGGGTATATGGCCGTGAAAACTTGCAAATAAATAAAAATCACTACATAAAAATCACGTGTAGTGTTTGAAAAACACTTTCTCCCTTTGAGTTGTATTTTCTTCCGGTATTTTGTGCGAGCTACAAGAAAGTGACTAAGACAAAAAGTGACATCTAATTATTAACTCCAAAACCCCAGGGAAGGTTTAGCTACCTTAAGAGTACAAGGTAATGACATCTAGACGTGATCTAGAAACTACTCTGCTATTAAAAGTCTAAACTCATGCCTTGACTCTCACTGATTTTGTAAACTAAAGCTCTCAAATCGTTTTAACTTGTGCTCCTGGCAGAATAAGTGACTGTAGTCTTGTCCCTATTGATCTTTTAGACACTAATAGATGGCTAAAACGAATTCCTGTTACATTTTAACTTAACTTTTAACTTGAAGTTTAGTTTACTACAACAGCTAAAGAGGAGTTTCTAAACTGAAGTATATCGTTAGAGCATCAATTTGGCACAAGTCATCCGCATTTCTTCAACAAAAACTTAACTACCTATGACATATAGATTATATGGTGGGTAAAATTCTGAGGTTATGAAGTCATAGTACTTATATGCTACCATAGAACCTTTATCTTTTAGAAGAAATAAAGAATTCTAAATAGGCGGGACACTTTCCATACTGCCAGCAGATTTCTCACCTGGCATCAGTTTGCCGAGCAGAGATGTCCTGAGCCAGGCAGCAAACCTCCCCCGGGCCTCTGCTCACCAGCTCCCGACTGTGCTTATTCAGATGCGATTAGATTCACATTTTCTTAAAAGTTCTTCAGTTCCCTTCACCCTCAGAAACTGGATCTTCAGGTGACTTCAGTCCTACAAAATGTCCTAGATTTCCATGTCAGCTCTCATCCCTTTGATGTTGGTGACTTGAACTTTCCTCCCTTTCATTAATTCATCACTTGTACACAGGGAACAGCCCAACAATTACATTGGGGCCACAGCAGCAAAAGTTAATTTCTCATAGTGAGGAGAACTGGTTTTTCCTAAAAACAAAACAAAACAAAAAAATAGCTGTGTGACAGCAAGCCTTGCTATTTCTCCAAACCTTGGCTTCTTTCTCTGTCAACACAGGAGCTGGACTTGCAGGTTGAGTGTCCTGACCACAGGGTTAGTAGAATGCTTCTTTCTATGTGCTGGAGTTTTGAAGTGCTCTGGTTTGGGAGGCTTGGATAGGGGCTGGGACAAGACCCTCCTTATGACAACAGCAATATTTTGGGTTCATAGATAAGAGGGAAGAGAAGCCTTGGTAGAAGGTTTCCCCTGGCTCAAAAGAAGCCCTGTTTCTAGGCTGACTCTGGCTCCTGTAAAGACAGTCTGTGTACTCAACTTTGAAAAATTATAAATTAATTAACAATCAGTTTGTTAACAATTAAAATAATTTCAAAATACGTTTGGACACTATGTCCCCATTTCAGAAAAAAAAAAGTTTTTTGAATGATGGGGAACGTGAGATACATTCCATGCTTAGAGGAATATCAGAAAAGAACATGTGTATAATCACAGGGCGATCTTTTCTAATAGACTTTAATTTTTAGATTCATTTAGATTTACAGCAAAGTCGAGCCAAAGTAACTGAGATTTTCTCCATACTCTCTGCCCATCCAACTCTACAGCCTCCTCCATCATCAACACCCCTCACCAGAACGGTAAATTTGCTACAAATGATGAACCTATCCTGACACATTATCGTCACCCCAAGTCCACAGAGTACATTAGGGTTCACCCTTGGTGGTGTATCTTCTGTGGGTTTAGACCGATGTATGGTGGCTTGTCTCCACCACTGCGAGACTTTGATCAGAACTGCTTAGCATACCTAGAGAGTTCTACACCGCAGAGAACTCACTGTACCCAGGACATCAGCTCCATGAGGCTGAGGGCCAGGAAAGACTTCGTCCTGCTGATTTCCCTCTCTGGGGCCTGGAAGGTATAAGCGACCACTGAGTGCTGGGTAGTCCTACTTTGCCCTGGTTCCCAGGGAGAAAAGGTAGAAATCTCTCTAAAGAAAGAATGAAGGCAGCATTTGGTTCTAGCAGGGCTGCTTCTACTCTGCCAGGGGCTGGGGGTGGGGGGTGGTGGCCAACAAAGTCACTGTGGACTTCAGACAGAAGCACACCTCTGCCATGTGTCCAGCTGAAGAGATGAGCCTTGGGAAAAGTTGTGAATCAGGAAAGCACATTTAGGGGACTGTCCCTCCAGTTCTCCTTGTCAGCTACTTAATTGTCTTCTTATCTATGGGTGAGAATCCAGGCTCCACCACCATGCACCAGCCCCAGGTAAATGGGAACTCAGAGTTCACTGGGAAGAGTTTACAGAGCAGCTGACAAGGAAGGACAGGGTCCAAAGGAAAGAAGTCATGAGAGTGAAGTGACAGGCTCAGGGTGAGAGAATCTCCTCTGCACACCGCTGTACCCCTCTTCCCACTGCAGAAATGACTGCAAGGTCTCTGTGGTGCCCTGGCCATCCAGCATGGCTCACTTGTAGTCACCTGCCCTTCCCACGCCCTCCTCCAAGCCAGCTCTGTCCCAGAGTCCCCTGGATTCTGTTCATGGACATGGAAACGCGGATCCCCCAAAAGTTCATTTAATTAAAAGAAAAATTCAAAGGTAAGTTTCCTGTGCTTCTCATACAGGCTTCAAACTAAGTTCTTCTAAGTTCATAGATGAATTTTGCTGAGTTCACAGCACAGCACTTCCACAGAAGAACCAAACCTCATTAATTGTTGTCATCATTATTAGTGATGGTTCAGTGCCATGTTTTCCTACAAGAACATTTAGCATGCCATACAGATTCTGAATTAATATCACTCATCATAAAATGTCATGGAAAAAGCAAAGGGTCTCTGTCATCTCCAGCCGCTGTGGCCAGCACTCCTCTCCGGGAGGGCAAGGTGGTCACCTTCTCTCTGCTCCTATTGTCCCCTTTGTTCAGTTACCCATGTCCTAAGATGCTAGTGGGCTCCTCTTTGCTCTCTAACACCATCCATAAGTTTGAACGGGCTCGGGTTCGAAGCTTAGAGTAGTGATGAAGGGCATGTCAGAGTCTACAGCATCGATACTGTGTGCCTTCCAGCCCCAGCAGGATTTAACACACTGTGTGCCTCAGTTCTCTCATCTGTGAAAATGACAGAAAGCCTCCCATGGAATTAAATACATAAATACTATCTTTCCTGGCATGCTATAACCACTCTCTGCTCATTACTCTTCTGAACAGCTCGTTAGGGCTGCTGGCCAGACCCCAGTGGAAATTTGTCAGGTTTCGTCTCATTCTACCTATCCATGGTGTTTGACAAGGAGGGTTGTCTGCTCTGTTTTTCTTAAGCACTCTTTTGTGTGGTGTCCAGGTTCTGTTGGGATAATTGAATACCACTACCATGCAATTTTGGAAGAACAAGGGTGGATGTAGTGCATGGTTCTGGAGGTTGAGAATTCCAAGAGCATGGCTCCGACATCAGCTTAGCACCTATGAGGACCTTCTTGCTTCATCCTACAACAGCAGAGGGTGTTGTAGGTGAGGCAGGGCCTGCATGCTTGTTCTGTTTCTTGTCCTCTTTCTTTTCTTCTTTGTTTCTTTCTTTCTTTTTTAATTCTGGGGATTGAACCTAAGATTTTTGCACTGAGCTACATCTTCAACTCTTATTATTTAATTTTGAGACAAGGTGTGGTTAAGTTGCTAAATCGTCCGAGCTGAATTTAAATTTGTGAGCCTCCTGCCTCAGGCTCCCAGAGTGCTGGGATTACAGACGTACACCACCAGCCCAGACACTCTTCCTCTTCCTGTAAAGGAACTATTGCCATCATGGGGAGCGTGCTGATGATTTCATCTCATTCTAATTAAATCCGCAAAGACTCTGCCTCTACATACCACTAACAGCTCAAATAGGAGGTTGTATTTCCAACACACAACATGTTAGGGAACACGTTCAAGCCACAGCACGTGGCCTTCAGTATAGGTTTATCCTAGTTTTTCTTCTGCCCTTATCACTGCTTTTGACTTCTCATTTTCTAAATACTGACTGGCATTAGAGTTCAGTGCTGCAATTTCTATAATCACCCATAACTCTCAGTTCATGTCTCTGAGCTTGTGACAGTCAATGCCATCTCCAATCACCTTCCTCATATCCCAAACTGAGCTCGTTTCACCTCTCCCTCTAAGCAGCTCTTCTGATGGGCTCTTCCATCTCACTTAATGCCAGCTCTGTCCTAGCTGCTCAGGAAAACATCCTTGGCATCAGCTTTGACTTCTGTCTTCCCCTTCAGGTACCACATCCAAACCGTTAGCAAATCCTGCGGGCTCCACCTTCAAAATAGAACGTGACCACCTACCTCTTCCCCAGCATGTTGTGAGTACACAGCCATTGTTGTTTCTTGCCTAGATTACTAGGGTGCCATTTAATTGATGTTCACCTGATGTCCTAAAGTCTATTTTCAATGCAGCAGAGAGAGAATATTTTTATTTTGTGACAGGTGATAATTATATCTGTTATGAAGTACAATGTGATTTATGGTATATACACTGTAGAATAATCAGATCAAGTTTAGGAACATATTTGTCACTAACGGATGCTTTTTAAAACATGTCATTTCTATCCTCACCATTCTCTAGTGTGTCTCTGTCCAACTCAGAGTAAAGCTAAGTTCTTGCACAACCCTCCCTCTGTCTTCTTCCCAGCTACTTCTGGAACCGCTCTCCCCCTGGTTCATGCCATTCCTTCCTTCCTGGTTAGCTCTTTCTCAGGTGTGTTAAGCACGCTTAATCCTCAGGGATTTTGTACCTACTGCTTCCTCTGACTGTTTTTCTCCTGACCTATCTGCTCACTTCTTTCATGTCTGTGCTCAAATGCCACCTCATCAGTAAGGTCCAAAGATACACTATCTACCTCCTTTCCTTCTATTCCCTTCAGTGGTTTTTTTTTCTCCATAAAACTTAACACCATCTGATACACTACGTGTCTTCTCGTTTATTTGTTCATTGCCTGAAAACGTTCAATGGAGTGTCCTCTTACAACGGAAGAGACTCTAATTGGTTCACCAATCTGTCTCTGGTGCCTGGATGTGTGTGTGTGTGTGTGTGTGTGTGTGTGTGTGGCACAATGAAGCTCTCAGTAAATATGTGTTAAAAGAATGAACAAATAAGAAAAGGAACAAATAGCAGTTAAAACATAGGAAACCCTCAGTAAGGTCTTGCTAAATGAATGAAGGAATAAAAAATATTTACAACAATACTTGACACATATGAGATCCAGCATTACATGAATGAATGAATGAATGAATAAACTTGAAAACTGATGAGTATATAAGGGGTCCTTAATAATTACTTGTTGAATGAATGAAAAAAGCTATTAGAATAGATAGGAATCCCTCAATGAATTTTAACATTTACTACTCAAAGATCAAAACTCCATCATCAAGGCATGCTCCTCTGCCTCATACTCACAAAGACAAAAGAAACTTAATTCAGCATTAAGAGTGGGGAGGAGAGGACAGTGTAGAATCAGCAAGGGTGGAGGCCCATTCCTGAGATCCCTGAAGACCCAGAGGCTCTGGGACTGGCAATGGGCATGGGGGGACTCTCTGGAGTCAACAGGTCTTCCTGGTGTATCCACACTAGGCTCCCACAAATCTCATTGATTTTAACTGTATATATTTGGGGATTTATAGTGTCTTCTGCTATTCCCAGGTACAACATTTCCTACCATCAAATAACTCCCTTCAGGATTTAGTAAAAACTTCTGTGTTGCCCATTGTTTTAAGAAATGAAATCTGCCATTCCACAGATTAAACTTTTCACCATAAAAATGTGTAAATGGGATACTTGAATTTGTAAGAAGTGCTATGACTGCACTGAGGATCTATCAGTTGTTTACTTTTTAGTGTGAATTAATTCACTCAGCTTCTCCCTCCAGATTCCTTATTGATATCAACCTGAACTCAGGAGTGGGAATTTTGAGATAGAAGAAAGATTGAGAGAGGGAAATGTTACAGTCAAGTCACCAAAGGAAAGAACAGTAAAGGCATTTTACAGATACATGGGCCTCAATATGATAGAGTCAAGTAGAAATGGTAGGAGGTGAAATTAAATGTACATTTCTTCCAAATGAAAACCAGGCAGCATCCATATTGACTGTGGTCATTGTGTGAGGCCAGGAAAATCAACTCTCACAGTCCCATTTCAGGGGAAAGGTTTGATGCTAATTCAGTTGGGCAGCTGGCACCCAAGGGAAACCTCTATGTAAACGCTCCTCTAAACTCCTTTTTCTTTTCAGTCTTTGAAGGGTCTCAGTTTACATGGCTGTGTCAATACTCAAGCAATCCAAATGAAGCGTCGAAGTGTACAGTTCTCTGAGGTCCAGAATTGGCATAGATTCAGTAGTGCACAGGCCTGGCCGTCATTTGTCCTCCTCTTTCCTCCTTGCATGGAAATTTTTATTCATTTGGAGGTCTGGCAGTCTCTCTCCACAAATGCTGATTCTTGTCCGTAAGTAGCACTGCAGCCTCTTTGCTTTGACTTTGCAGTCAAAGAGAAGAGCTTAGGAAACATCTTTCTCCTTCAAGGATCAGGAGAGAAATCTTTTCCAGGGTTCCACATGAATAAAACTACACACAGGATATGAGCTTCAGAAAAATCCACCCACGGAAACCAGAATGCTAATAAATTAGGGAGATTATTTCTAATGTTTACTTGTAGATTCTCACTTACTTGAGGGTAACCTATTAGGCCAAAGAAACTTGAAGCAAAAATGATCAGCTGCATAGGTGGCTTAGTGACCAGCAAAACTTATTTGGAATCCTGGAGGCTGTACCCATTTGGAACTTCAGGAAACTTAAAGTCATCAGTGCAAACCCGGTCTTCCAATAACCTCTGCAATGTTGTAGCCAAATAGTTGTCTACCCTGTCATGGTAACTGGTTCTTATCACTACTGAAGTGATTGCTCTATCCTTGGTTAACTTTGCCTATCAAAAATTTTTATAACTGACAATAACCAGTTATTTAAATTGATGATAAATTCAATTTACAAAATTAAATATGATTTTGATATGACAGTATGAATAACCCTAACTACTTCTAGTTTGGTTCTTGCAAATCAGTGGTAGTCATTGCTGATAAAAATGAAGTCCCATGTCCGTGAGAGTGGGCCTTAACTATGTGTTACACACCATAAGTCTTTCCAATAGGCAGAGTGGTTTGACTTTGTTAAAAATGGTTCTTTTAACAGTTACTGTATTAGTCACTTTCTTATCACAGAATATCCAACACCTGCAATTTAAAGGAAGAGAGTTTTATTTTGGCTCATGGTTTCAGGGGATTCAATCCATGATTGGCTGGCTCCAAGGTACAAAGAGCATAGTGAAAGGGCGAAAGCTGCTCAGCCCATGGCAACTCAGAAGCAAAGTGAGAAGGGAGGAACCAGAGAGAAATAATATCCTCCAAAGGTATACCCCCAGTGATTTACTTCCTCCAACTGAACTCCACCTCCTAACAGTACATTCAACTATGAACTAATCAGTGGCTTAATATACTAATGACTAGAGTGTCCCATGATCAAATCATCTTTCAAAAGCTTTTAAGGGGTAGTTTAAATTTAAGCCATAACAGCTACCACTGACAGAGTGGTTACCATGAGGTGGGTATCATGTGACTGGTGTCACATGAAATGGAAGACATATACAGTATCAGCAGTAAAGCTGAAAACTGAATGCTGGTGGTTCTGATTTCCAAGCTCACACCTTATTCTTGATGTCTCTTTAAGTTTGACCCTATCTCTAGCCATTCTTTGTGGCTCTTAATGCCTGGGCTGGGTGGCATTGCTTCAACAGAGACTTTCAGCCAACCATGGAACAACTGAATGAGGCTGACTCAAGGTCATTCACTTTCCATTTCTCCTTAAATCATGAACCCCAACTATGAATGCTTAAAAGGGATTACACGAAAGCACTACTCAATTATGTGCCCCTTGAAACCTGTGATGTTCACCTTTATTTTTCATATAACAATAAGATTTATAGTAATAGTTATCACAGAACTTCAGAGTTGGTCAGGACTTGGCAGATTATCTAGTCCAGGCTTCCTCCTGCTCTATCTGTTGGATACATAGAATAGTCTCACAAAGAGGAAACTCAAGATGTGTAAAATAAATAAACAAATAAATAAATAAATGTAAGTGGCATGACAAGAATAGTTACTTCGGCTATACAGACCCTTTGGGAATGATCAGAGAATTTGAAGCTAAGTCCTTGTCTTGGAAGGGTTTGAAAAGTAGAAAGACAGACAGTATCAAATCAAAGAGTTCTTTAGAGGCCCAGGGGTCCAGTTGGTGGTTTATGGGAGCAGTTTCAAGCAGAGCAGCTCACCGAGAGGCTTGCAATGGGTGAGAGCCAAGGAGATTCATTTCTAGGAACAAGAAAGCACATTTACACAGCCACAGCAGCTACATGTGACTGGCACGTTCCCTGCTTTGGTATCATCCCAGAATGTGGGTAACTGTGGCTTAGGGTGGGCCTTTTGCCCACAGTCCCTAGTCCTTCAAATTACCCCAACTAAGGAAAAATTTAAAATAACATTTTGTTGGAGTAAGCAATATATTTTCAGTCTTCAGAGTTAATAAAATCATTTTTTAAAACCTCATTTAACATGGTTCAAGAGGGACTCTCAGCCAACCACACAACAAGTGATGTTAGAAAAAAGTGATGCAAAATCTAAATTGTTTTGCCATTCTGGAGGTGCTTACTTCCAAGCCTAAGACAAGATAAATGGGCCATGCCTAAGTTACTTCTAGATAGAAAGTGCAGAACCCAGTCAAGATGAAATCTTGTTGAGAACAAAAAGGTTTGTGTAGAATCCTGAGTACATGGGGCATGTCGGGGAAACAAGCCTCCTGCAGAGAGAATAACATATTCTTGATTAGATTTCTGGGTCAGAAATTCTGGACAAAAGTCCAAGTTAATCTCAGATACCCTAACTGAGCAACATGGAGAAAAGAAGGTTCTGAAAAGTTGGAAAGACCTCTTGAGGTACATGGTGACCCTTTTGTTCTTGATGTTCTATGCACCCGAGAGATTTGTCTCACAACTCTCTTCAATTTCCCACATTGACTTTTTAAAAATAAAGAGTAGAACTGGATAGAATAAATTTTAATAAATATGTTCAGGAAGGAGGACAAAAATGAGCAAGAACATGAATTTGGTTTTAGAAATGAATCTCTAGGTGCTGATATTAATTATTTTCTAGTCTCTACCAGGATGCTTGGCTCCATTGGATTCTCTTCCTTTTACTTTCTGCATGTGGAAGGAGAGAGTGGTCTGCTTCCAGGAGATCCCCACCCCACGGCCAGCTCTTGTTAAACCCAAGGAGAGAATCAGTAATGAACAGTATGGCATGAGGCAGGATGAGAAGCAAGAGATTGCAACTTTTCTATAGATCCAGCACTCAGGGTAGGAGATTCCTGCCTCTGTTAGAGGCTGGATCTTGTCTATTCCCCAAAACCCAGGTTCTAAATATTTGGTCCCCAGACTGTGGTATTATTGGGAGGAGGTTGAACCATTAAGAGGTGGGGCCTAGTGGGAGAAAGTTAGGTCATTGGGGGTGTGCCCTTGAAGGGGATGTTGGAACCCTAGCACCTTCCTGCTTCTTTGCTTCCTGGGTAAAAAGCTCTCCTCAGCCAGCTGCTCCCACCATGTTGAACTGTGCCACCACAAGCTCAAAAGCAACAGGACTAAGCAACTATAGATTGAAATCTGAACCTATGAGTTAAAATCAAACTTTCCTCTTTATCAATTGATTTATCTCATGTTTCTTATAGTAATGCATAGCTGACTAATTCAGCCCATATGCAGCTCTCTTACAGGGTGGTGACTCATCATTTTCCAATAGAATAAATATAAATACTAGAGGATAATGAGTTCTCTATGAGTAGATCTCTTCAAATTCTAGAAGTTGAAATGAAGCTGCTAAATAATTAGAAGATCTTTGTGAACAGACTCTACAGAGAGGACCAGCATAAGGATTTTTTGTTTTTGCTTTTTGGCTTTTTGAGACAGGGTGTTAGTACGTAGTTCAAGCTGGCCCTTAACTCACTATGTAGCCCAGGCTGGTCTCAAACTCACGATTCTCCCAAGTGCTGGGATTACAGGCATGTGCCACTACACCCAGCTCAGATAAGGTTTTAGGAATTGGGAGAAACCGCAGCCACGACCATGTACAAATATTTCTCTGAATAGAATGCAGTGTGGTATATTTCAGAATGTTTTGCTATTCCTGGCTCTGATTTACAATAACTCTGGATCTGGATTTCATGGGGATGGATTTATTTAGTGGGAGAGAAGCACGTGAAGTTATAGGGACTCTCAGTATGTTCTTTTGTTCCTTGATAGTGTAGTGTGGCAATAGCAATCAGGGAGTGACACCCTCTGTAAGAAGGGTAGCTCTAGAACTCGAGTGGCATTAGCCAAGCTTGGCAGTCCCAACAAAAGTGTGTGATCATTTTTGAAGACTTCATATCCAGTTGATAGAACTATTCCTAATTGATGGACTGCTTTTACTGAGTCAGGAACCTCCTCTTTTTTTTTTTTTTTTTTCAGATTAAGGATCTTCTTACCAAGGCCAGTCTTTAGTGCTATCTTTTATACATCCCACATTATGCTCCTAGCACTAAAAAACACATCAAAGGCCTGCCACATTGATCTTCCTTGGCATCCTGTTGCTATATATAGTACATAGCATCAGGTATGATTCACAGGTTACTTACTCTTCATGCACCCTGCTTTGCTGCCTCTTTTGCCTAGAACTGTGAGGCACCGATGAGTTAATTTCTGACAAGACATGGGAATTATTTTCAATGCTTTCCCATGTAGAAGAAACTTTACATTCATTCATTCAACCAGCGTATCGGGCACCTATCACTGTCCACACACCTTGGTAGATATTGGGGATGCTGGGATGACAATTCGTTCCCACATATCCAAAAGAAGACAAACTAGCAACAATTGCCATGCTGTGATAAGTGTCATGGCAGAGGCTGGATGTTCTGGGAGCACAGAGGAACAGCACCAGAATCAGACTGAAGGCCAGTAAAGGTCCTTCAGCGAGGAGGTGACACTGGAACTGAGTGGGAAAGACAGTTACCAATATTTCAATTATTTATTGTTACATCTGATGGATGGGGGAACAGGGGGAAGGCTCCAGTCATAGCGAACAGCTTGTGTGAGGGTGTGGCCTCACCAAGCCACAGTATGAAGTCACAGTGAGAGGAGTGAGAAGCATGTGACAGGGTAGGTGTGAAGGTCACCTGCAAAAGACTAGCAGGAGATAAGATTCAAGGGCCAGGATTATGAAAGGCCCTGCGTGCCATTTTGAACTTTATCTCGAAGACCCTGGAGAGCTGTTGCAGACTGGAAGCAGAGCTGCGGCCTGACTGAATGGGTGCTGTGGAAAGAGCCTCCGCTTTTGCTCACAAGGTGAGGCACAGAAGGAAGGCGACGAGAAGGGATGCAGAGGGATACAGCCAGCCCTTGGGTGATGTGTCCCTCTGCTCAGTGCCTCTGGGAAGCAGCTGTGGGCACCACGACAGGGAGGACCAGGTGATCCTCACTACAGGATCTAACCTCCTACCCCGCAAGTGTTTAGTGTATTTTAAAATGCACTTACCTCTACCTGGGTTTATGTTTACTCTGTCTCCATACTGGATCTCAGTTGTGTACCCAATACAGAATGTTTTAGAAATCATTTCCTTAAGAAAACCTGGCTCCATTTTCTCCCAGCATCCATTATCACTCTGGAGAAGTTTGCAGGCATTCTGGCACCTGATCCCTAAACTGCCTAGTTTTCCCTTCTGGAACTTGTGCCATCTTCTCTTTATTCCTGCATTCTGAAATTGACAGTGATGTGTCTTGGTCTGGATCTGAATTTATTTACCTTCCTTGGCCAGTGCTAGGTGTGCCCTCTCAACTTGGGAACATGTGTTCTTTAATATTTGGAAATCTTTCTTAATTATTTCATTGAGTATTTTCTCCTTTCTACCTCCTTTATCTGGGGATATTTTACTGTCATTTATCTTTTTAAACAAGGGATTCTCAATGATTTTTCTATACTAACTCTCAGACTCAGATTTTTCTTTTTTTCTTCCCATTTTCTATTGTTTTTGTTGTTGTTGTTGTTGTTTTGCTTTTGTTGTTTTGCTTTGTTTTTTAGTTTTTGTTGAATTATTTATTACTACTATGTTTTAAAAAAATTTTTTTTCCAAGCTAATTTTTATTGCTTTTTAAAGATCCCTTAAAAATAACATACTTCCCCGGTTTTTTTGTTGTTGTTGTTTATTTTTTGTTTTTGTCTTTTTGAGATAAGGGCTTGCTATGCAGTTCAGGCTGGCCTTGAGCTCACTTCATAGCCCAGGCTGGTCTTGAACTTGCAATGATCCTCCTGCCTCAGCCACCCAAGTGCTGGGATTACAGGCATGAGCCACCACGCCTGGCTCAACATCCTTCTCTTGTTTCACAGAT
The DNA here is from genome assembly GCA_004363535.1 of Dasyprocta punctata. NCBI lineage: Eukaryota > Metazoa > Chordata > Mammalia > Rodentia > Dasyproctidae > Dasyprocta > Dasyprocta punctata. The sequence continues at coordinate 13,811 of RJWM01030195.1, forward strand.
GAAATTCACTCTCATACCTCTCCAAGGATTTTAATGCTGTTTTTTTTTCCTGTTTAATTTTTTCCTGCATTGTCAAATTTTTACTGTAAATTTTTATTTGTTCCATTTTATTTCATTCTTCCTGTGATATTTTCTCACCTTGATTGTCTGCTTATATTTACAAAGGGAGGAAACTCAGTGTTCATATGGTAGACTTGTTGAAAAGCGGTGATACAATGTGCACTTTGGGCTTGGTAAAAACCAATCTCTGGGCCCTATGGCCCATGGGTCTGACTCAGTAAATCTGGAGCAAGGTGCAAGAATTTGAACTTTCAGCAAATTCCCTGGTGGTACTGATACTGGTGGTCGGAAGGTCATAACTTGGGAACCACTACTCTAACTGGCTTTTTCTTAAAGACTCCGCAAGATGAATATTTTCAGGTATTTCCTCTTGGACTGGTCATATATCTCAAAAAGGTCTTGCAATATCATTCTTAGCATCTAAGCCTGGCTAGAGTATTTTGGTAGCTGCAGACTGCTTGTTGGAAATGTCTTGCCATTAAGTATGTGTCTATTTGAGTTTCCTGTTTTATTATGGTATTCTGGCAATCACCTATATCCAGTGTTCTCTGGTTTAGAAACCCTTTGCATCACCCTTTAGGAGGTAAAAATATCTCAACCTGGGTGCGTGTGGGCAAGGTCAGTACCAGCTAGGCAGTGAGAGGGAGAGATCAGTGGACCCCAGGATTCCCTTTGAAGAATCTCGATTGATCCTTTTAGACCTCCTCTCCTTGATTCCTAATGACTGCACCCCCCACAATGAGCACTGGGGTGTTCCGAAGGATAATAAGTTTGTTTCTCATCTCCCGCTGTGAGAATCTAAAAACTCTACTTTGGTCCTTCAGTTACCTTTGTCCTTTGCTTTCAGCTCACAGAATTTTATTTTCTTTTTCCTGATTTCCTTTTTAAGCCCTCATAACTGTGATTTTTAGTAGACTTTCAAAAGGAGGTGATAAATAAAAATATTCAATCTTCTTTCTTTACCCAAGAGTCCATACCAGCATTATAAAATGATTTGATTTAGTATTAATTGCAGATAATTCTGAACCACTTGTATTTGTAAAGATAGATGTGGACTCACTGAGACTATTTCAGATTTATGGGCCATTTTTTTCTTCTGTTCTAAAGAAAACTTCCTACTTCAAAATAATGTTGCTTTTAAAAAAAATCACATCTCCTATAATGACCCTCACAATAAAATATGGAGACTCTCACTTTTCTGGCATCTCTGATGTATATTAATTAGAAAATGCCCTTAAGAAACAGTAAAGCTCTAAATCAGATTCGTTTCGATATTCAATGTAACATATTCACGTTGTCAGAAGTTTTACAATGCTTCTAATGAAGTGCTCAGCATAATGAATTGTACAATTATAACAAAATAGAGTTCTAATGAGCAATTATCATTCTAAGCAAGAACATTCCAGGTTTTTTTTAATTCTCCTCCTCTCAGACTGGAAACTAACAAGTAGTTACAAAAAAAAAATTAATGAGGAGTATGTGTAAGTAGCACAGCATCTAATTAATCTGACTCTTGCCAATCCAGTTCCCCCTGAGTTTGTAGTGGCAAAATCATTTGAGAAAATGGGCTGGCAGGTATGGTCTCAGGAGCTCTCCTGCTCCCCAGGTCCACATAGATGAGACCGTGCTCTCTAGATTGTGATGTCAGGTGTTAACGAACAACTCACTAATGCCAGCTTTGAATTCGTAGTGTCCCTTGATAAAAGGAGGGTAAATAGGCCAGAGGCTTATTTGTCATCAAGGATCTGAGCGAGAAAGTCTGTGAATCATTGCACTAGTTAAACAAAGCCTGCCCTTTACTAAAGAACCGTCTTGTATGGGCCAGTAAGCTAGGTAATATACTATTCCTAATTTTGAGTTTTTACAATGACTTGTGCGATACATATCTTACAGGTGGGGAAAGATGAAGCTTAGAGATGCTAAGTGAAATGCCCCACATGAGCTGGCCTTCTAGGGGAAAGCCACTCTCTTGATTCTTCCTGGCTTTTTTACTGGTCCACAGCTGTTTGCCTTCTTTCTGGAACCTGCTTTGTATGACTCCCGGAACACAGGTTGTGTATGCTAGATCCCAGAGTTACGGAATGCAAAGATTCTGCTTTGCGCATCTGCTTCCTTCAATGGGATAGTAAGAAAACCATCCCTTTTATTGATCATGGTGTTTCTGTTGCAAGTAATGAAAAAATTCCAAGTTTACCATATATAAAAAAGAGTCATTTCATAGAAAAAGAGGTTCTGACCTAGACCATGCCTTGGTTTGTTCAGTCAATGACTATACTGTCATCAGAGCCATAGTTCCTCTTATCTTGTGGCTCTGTCATCTTCAAGGTCCTGGCATTTCTTCAGCTGCTTTCCCCCGGGGTAGCAATGCAGGCCCTGCTATTCTGGGTGCCGTATCCCAACACAACACCCAGAAAGGTGTCAAACAGCCCCGGAAACCCATATGCTAAATACTTAGCATCTAACCAGTGGTGTTACTGGGAGGAGGAGTCTTTGAGAGAGGGGCCTTGTGGAAGGAAGTTAAATAATTGGGGTGTGCCCTCGAGGGGATATGGAGATCCTAGCCCCTTGTTCTCTTCATGGTTCCTGGCTGCCGTGAGATGAACACACCTCCGTCACCATTCACTCACCAAGGTGCACCACGTACCACAAGCACCAGGCAACGGAGCCAAGTGACCATCCACAGAAAACCATGAAACTGTGAGCCACAATAAACCTTTCCTCCCTTATGCTGTTTATCACAGATATTTTGCCAGAGTATTAGAAAGTTGATTGATGCAAAAGGGAACAGATGCCAGCATTGCTGCTTTTCAGAATCTAGGTAATTTCTAAGAACCCTCCAGCAGGCTGCTGCTTCTACTCTGTTGGTCAGAACTGGATCACCCTTATACTTATCACTGACAAGGGGCACAGGGTTTCATGCTCAGATTGGATCAATATGAGTGTGCTTGGCTGTCAGTTTAGGAAAAAGTGAAATCAGCAAGGAGTCAGGAAAGCACTGGCCTTTAGGTAGAGAACAGTGTGCTAAGCCTCTCTGAGGAAAGGCCATAGAGAATGAGGTCTTCATGTATCTTTCCTGTATTTTCTACTATTTTCCAGACTGGGGATGTGCATATGAAAAATGTTGGTTTGAGAGTTTTATTCAGAAAGTACAACAGAACTAAACAGACTTGTTGCATGTTAAGACTTAAACTGAAGATCCATATATGTAGATAATTACTGTATAAAGAAACACATTTAAGTATCAATCCTGCAAAACAGAAATAGGATCCAGAATCCATGAAATAAAAGGCATTTACCTTTCAGTTCAATTTTAAAATATGGATGTTTGACTCCGATCAGAAACAGATGAAAGTTGGACCATAAAACTGCCCAAGACAACTCTCACAAGCAGCTGCTATAAATCCCCACAGTCCAATTTCAGCATTCTGAGTGATGCCATGGAGTTGGCACATTGCTCTTGTTCTCCCAGTGGCAAAGTTCCCCATAAGGCTGACAAATGATGCAATCTGCAACTCTTCTCACATGTCATTTGTCCTGATTGCATGCAATTTCCTCAGGTCAGTACAGTAGGTCATAGGGGGATACTTCACTCATTGTGCTACTCTTGAAGAAACTGAGGGTTGCTGAGCTTGTTCAATATATGCAAAATGTTTTAAATTCATGGAAGAAAAGAACTGCCTGTCATGAAACAGCAGCTTCCCTAATTATGAGCCATTAAGTGTTCCACCAACCTCAGCCAGCAGTCAAATACCTGGAAAAGAAAATATCTCACTTTAAATCCCAAATCTGATCATATCATTACCTGTTCAAAAGTTTCCACTGCACACAGAACAAAATCCAAACTATTTGGTAAAGCATCCAAGACCCTGGTTGGGAATCTGGGCCTTTTCTTCTCTCTACTCATTGTTCCCAGTCTTCCCAGATCCCTCACGGTTTTCGGCTGGTATGAACTTCCACACTTCAGTGTCTTTGTCTAAACGCACTTCTTTGCTTCCAACATTGAAATACCCATTCGTCCTTCAAGTTTCACTCAAATTCAGTTTCTCTAGCAGCTTCCCTTATCAGAAGTCCTTTTTGGTTTATCAAAATTAATCTATCTCATCTCTGTGGAGTCCCATCTTTGTTTAACCTCTGTTTGATGTTTTTGGTCATTGGTTCTTCTAATAAGGGTACTTCCGTATTGAGTGATCTTTCTGGGTCAATAAACTAAGAGTTTCCTAGGATAAATGACAGCTATATCTTTATCAATCCCATTTCCTCTTTCTAAACACACAGGAAGCCCTCATTTCCCACCCTTCCTTTGAAGGAGTTGCTATGCATTTGGATTCTGACCGGTGGAACGGGGGAGAAGTGATGTGAGCATCTTCCAGGACTGGTCTTTCAAAATAGCTTGAAGGAGCCTCTATTTCTCGCTTCACTTTGAGGATAGAGACCAGCTTCACAGAGTAGAAGGAGCCACGATTCCTGAGTAATTTCTTGGAGGAAAGCAGCCAACTCACAGAAGAAATTGTGTAAGTAAGAAATAAACTATTACCAGATTAAGACACACTAAGATTCTGGGGTTATCGTTATTGCAGCATAACCTAACTTACTTTGACTAACTCAATTGCTAAGGTAGAATTGACTGTATATTATTCATTTTTTATTTCCCCTGATGCTCAGTGCTTTGCTCCTAGTAAACTTTCATTAATATTTGCCAAATCAAGGTGAAGAATAAATAGGAAAATAATACATGATCTCCTAAAAAAAAGACTGCAATACCCTTATGAGCAGTGCCTCCAGGAGTTTAATTGTTTAACAAACATGCATTTCCGGTATTTGCTGGCCCTGTTTAGTCCTTCCTTGATTATGATGAATGGCAGAAGCAAGGGGAATGAAAGGAAAATGGTGGGAAAGTGGGCATGAATGCTAAATGACCGAGGCATTCCAGGTGTCTTTCGGCCCTCTCTCCTCCTGCAGCCCGTAGCTTAATTGCCCCTCCTCAGCCAGGCCTCCTCTGCTCCCCTCCACCAATACTGTTCTTTGTCTTATAGTGTACTTCAGAACGCTGGCCTCAGATTGTAATTATTTGCGTGGTTTGTTTGCATTCCTGGTCTGACTGGAAGCCATATAAGGAAAGAGACCAAATTAATGCTGTTCCTGTTAGTTTCCAGGCACCTAGTGTTCATCTCGCTCACACTTGCGGTGACAGCTAAGGTAGGGAAGGGCACACAGGAAGCACAGAGATTTAAAAAGCAGGGTGGGGGCAGGGTAGCTCCAAAGTCACAACCTCACAGAGAGTAAAATCTTCAGTGGTTCTTCTCAAGAAAGTCAAAATTATGTCAGCAAAATATATTTAAAAAAAGAGAGGAACATGACTGATGTGTTCACATAGCACAGTTACAAAAAGATGACTTCTCGTTTATAGGATAAGACTCTCAGTTAAACATAAAAACCATCCAACCTGATGTAATTCCCCATGGGGTACAGAAAGTACCATATTACCATTAATTCTTTCACCAATTCATCAGTTTACTTCTCAATAAGTATTTACTGTGTGTCTAGAATGAATTGAATACTTTTGTGGAAGTGTTGGAAATTCTAAGGCGTAGATGACATGTTCCTTCCCCTGAGTCACTTAAATTGAAAACAAAAACGAAGTGAGTTTTTCCACTCCCCGTGAGAGCAGGTGTGCTGTCCTTCCCACCTCCTTCTGAGTCACCAGAGCACCTAACAGAATTCACACAAGTGGCCTATCCTAAGTATGGCCCCGATTCTTTAATCTTCTATTTATTCAAATCTCCTATTATAATCCATTTCATAAAATGATACCATGCATTCCTCATAGCAAATACTCACTAGGTGTTTGCTGGGTTTACAGAATTCACTTTTCTGGATTTGCCCTGTTGAAAAGAAGGTCTTTCTTCTACCAGTGTTTCCTGACAGTGTCTCCTTACTAAACCTCCTGAAGCCTGTGGGCCACACATTAGTAGTACTTCCTTGGACTCCCACACTCACCAGGATATTCTAGAGCTATTTCTACCTCATTGGTCAGATTTGCCAAAACTGCTATCTGCTCCCTCCCCCTCCATCCTGGAGCCTGGGGTCAGGGGGCCTCTGAGAAAATCAGACCTTAGGCTTAAAAGCTGCTTACCTCTAGTGCAAAGTATGTTGAACACTCCTGTTGAATCTTTAATTTAAGTGATTGAAATTGTTCACTTAAGAAGCAACTTGGTGATATAAAATGAGCCCAAGTTGTAAGTACTGAAAACCCATTTTCATTTTTTGGGATCTTCCCCTAACTAACTGTATGACCCAGAGCAATGGTCTTAATCCCTTCAGATTAGACTAGCATGTCATCAAAAGCCCTTGTCAATTGTAAAATACCCAGGAGTATATTTTCCATTCTACCAGCATGAATCCTATTGACCACTATACTGCATTATCTGTTCTGACTTGACTGTTGTGGAGAACCTTGTCTGCTGAATTGTCATCAGAGTAAGACAGAGCCTAACCAGCAGCTGTCAGCTGTCCAATAAGGATCCATGAAAATACTCAATATGGAAAAATGTTTCTCTGATGTCTCTCAATCTCAGCACTGGACTTTTGTTTCTATGAAGGGATATTTGTATCAGAAAGCCTTAGATTTTTATTTATGCTAAACAACAATCTTTAACAGAGGCAGATAGGAACATCTAGCATTTATTTGTATGCATGATGATAATAAGCTGTATCCACTTCTTTGTTCAGGTGGGTGTTGAAATTCTACATGCCTGGACTGTGATTAGACTCCCTAATCATTCCGAAGGCTGTTCAGAAATTCTCTCCACTTCATGGTTTAGATGGACATCTGAAGGAGACTTTGCCCCCTGCTGCTTGAATATAAACTAACAGTGCTTAAAAGTCCTTCATTAAATAACCATTTAGCTATCCAGGTCACAAAACAAAATAAGATGAAACAATCAGTCACCTAAAGATAGGCTTTTAAAGCAATGATTACAGCTACTTCTGCTAACAGGAGGAGGGAAATGACCACCTCATTTTTACTAAGCACAAAGTTGCTTTCTAGGTTCTGGATAGAGAACTATAAAATTTGACTAAAAGAGGGTGCTTAAGGGTATACATTTTCCTCAGGAATGCCAACTCATGACCAGGGCAAGTTGGGCTCTGGCTCCATGGGGATACTACCCCATCTCCGTTCCTCATGGGAAGCTGGTCTGGGGGTCCGTCCACTGTGAACTTGCCCAGAAAATTCTTTTTTTCCCTGAGCCACAATCCAGAAACTTCTCATGATGCAGGTCCAGCCGGGGAAGAAATCACTCCTCCTCCATATACCCACCAGGCCAAGTGATCAAACATCAATTACTTGGCTGAGTGAGGACAAAATAATTGAACCGGAATGTGTCGTTGGTGGGATTTCTCTAGCTTTGGGGTGACATTTATCTAGCCCTGCAGCAGTGAGCAATTTTCCCATGAACAGCTGTTAATTAGGATAGGGTTGTTTCCTTTAATGAATTGGTAATTCTTCTACTTCATTTTCAAATAATTTTGAAGTTTGTTTCCTCAGGAGAGATATGGCACAGCTGAAGGGGAGAGTGGTAGAGGTCAAGCACTGGAATTTTCTAATGTGGAATTTTTTCAAATAGCATTTTTCTAATGCTAATGCTATTAATCTCTAAAGCTCCCATATAGTCACAGTGGTGTTTCAAGGAAGCTCATCATCTGCCTATGTCTCGGGCATGGCGAATTACTTAGCAGTGCTTTCAAGAGGCAGAATCAGACATTGTGCTGCTGCTTTATGTTTTCCGCATGCTGTGTAATGACTAATGGAGTCATACTCCTTTTCCTCTAAAGCAAGGGAGAGAGGACCCAGTGAGGCCACTCACTCCAAAAGACCAAGACGATATAAAGTGAGTCAGTCACATCAGCTTTGGCTTCTTCTTCTGCCTCACAAGGAATTGGAAATAAAAGGCTACAATATAGACCCAGTTCTCTCTCCAGCCCTCTGTCTATAGGAAATGGTATTTTAATGGGCTTAAGATTTTCCTAGAATGGCTTCAAAGACTTAATATGGATTAATTCCTTTTATCCTCACAATAACCCTACAGTGTAAGTCTTATCATTGTCCTTGTTTTAAAGATGAGGTAGCAAAGTATTTAAGTAGTATGTCCTAGCCAGTGATGGCAGAATTAGGATCAAATCAAGACTCTCCAGTGCCAGTACCCATCCTCTTTACCACATCACAAATTGCCTACTGGTGAGCAGGGACTAAACTTCAGCTGTGTAGTGGTGCTGGGACTGAGATGTTCTGTGAATAAACATTCCAGAGAAAGAACACGTACATTTACACCACGGTATTGAAAAGGGGTTGATTCTAAGACTACCATGGAATCCAAAACCTCAGGTGCTCAAGGTTTTTGTGTGAAATGGTGTAGTATTTGTACATAGCCTATGCATATCCTCCCATGTAGTTATTTTTTTAATTTAAGAGAAAAAAAGACACAGAAAAAAAAAACCAAAAAGCAAAAGAGACAAACAAACAAGAACAATGAACCCAAAACAATAACAGTATAAGTTTACAAAACAAGATGATAGAAATTTAACAATGGTTGTAATATTGCGTATTGTTGCCTTCAAAAGGGTCACTTAGATTACCAGATATAGGCATATAAAATTGATCTAATCATATGAGTATTAACCATTCTTTTCCAAGAACTAATGCAATTAGTAATATAGTCATTTTAGCTATCTTATGTTTATATACACAAATTTATGTCTTTTTCCTTTTCCTTTATTTCCTCCTTTTGCCTATTCCAGTTACTGTTCCTTTTTGAGTAGTTTCTTACTCTTACACAATATTTATTGTAGATTTTGGATCATATTTACTCTTTCAGTTTCTTACACTAGGGAGACAATACAGTATTTGCACGTGTGAATTTGATTTATTTCACTTATGAGTATGGTCTCAAGTCATGTCCATTTACTTATAAAAGCCTTAATGCAATCTTTCTTTATAGCTGAATAGTACTCCATTATATAAAAATACCACATCTTTTTTATCCATTCCTCAATTGGGTTGTTTCCAAGATTTGGCTATTACAAATTGTGCTGCTAAAACCATCCTCCCATGTACTTGAAATCATCCCTAAATTGCTACAACTCCTAATATCCTGTAAATGCTATGCAAATAGTTGTTACACCATATTTGGGGGATAATTGTAGGAAAAATGTTTACATTTAGTACAAGCACAACTTTATTTTCATTCTGTAGTTGAATACAGATACAGAATCTGAAGATAAGGAATGCTGATTATATATATTTTTGAATATCCAGATATGTGACTTTTAGAGAGTGCTTTCACTTATATCTTGTGTTAGTCAGCTTACCTTTACTGTAACAAAACAACTGAGATAAGCAACTTGTAAGAATAAAAGGTTTACTTTAGCTTACTGTTTTGGATGCTTTGTTTTATGGTTACGCGATCTATTGCTTTTAGGTTTATGATGGGGCACATTGCCATAGCCAGGATCTGCAGCATATCTTTGGAAGAAAGAGAGAAAGAGGAAGAATCCAGGATCCCACAACCCACTTTGAGGGCAAAATATCAATGACCTAATAATCTCCCACTAGGGCCCACCTCTTAAAGTTCCATCAGTATTGGGGACTCGGTCTAGATCCCCAATCTCCCAAACGAGTGTACAGCAAAAGCTTAAATAAATGAGACAAGTGGTCTGATTTTAGGGCTCCAGAAGGATCAAAACCCTCTGCAGAGTTCTTCACTCTGAGGCTATGATGAGTGCTAAG
>RJWM01030196.1:0-23675 GCA_004363535.1 Dasyprocta punctata
GGAAGACCAAAGCTCTTTGCAGCCTTTGTTCTTCCCCACTGTACCAAACAATCTGATTATTTTTCTAAGCCCATCCCAAGTCTCCTCCCTTTTTGTCTCCTTGTCCATGCTTTTGAGATTGTTTCCAAATTGTCATTTCTGACTTTTTTTCACAGCCAGTGAACTTGTATTTTTGGCTCTGTTTCTCATGGCTCAGTTTTTTGATGTCCTGTGAAACTAAAAGTCTCCCCAAATTTCTTCTGTGGCTCAGGTTCGTTTTTGCAGCTTGAGGTTCCAGTGACTCCATAACTCGTCCAAGTCCACTGCATGTTAAATTTTAGTGGCATTTGCTGATCCTCCTGATGGAGTACAGTGCCTTCCTGCTTCTCTGGAGACAGTGCAGTCCTCACTTTCCCACCCAAATTCATTTGCCGCTCAGCAGCTCGTCCTAACCTGCTTCTCTCTCAGATGCATGCTTTCAAGTCTTTCTGAGTGCTCCAGCTGGGTACAAAACTCAGACTTAACAGCAAGAAACCACATTTTAGAGGGCCTACGAGTAGAAAGGTGGCTGATTATACATAGCCATTGCACCACATGAAGTCTTTTCTCTCTATAATAGACTGTGTCTGATGAACTACATGATAGTGCAGGTGAAAATTTCCTGCTGTCTCCTAAAGTCCTAGTCATAGTAACATTGGGACAGTGTGTGTCATTGGTGGTGATGCTCATGTGAGCATCTGTCCTGCACTGAGAGTCATGTAAACTGAGAGTGATGAAATTACTGTTAGGTAGGATGTGTGATACTTGGATGTACTAATGAGCAAATTCATTACTGGTCTATATATCAGTAGTACTATTCTTTTATCCTCATTATAATTCTTATATCATAAAAGCACAGGCCATATTTTACCCACAGAAACCTCAGTAAGCTCAACTTCAATACCAGTCTTCCTTGCATCATTTTCTTTTTTCCATGATCTAATTTTGACTTGTGTTCACCTTTTGCCTAAGTATACCAAATCTACTGTAAATGTTGTCAGGAAGAGGCCACATATGTGACTGACTTGGAAACAGAACACGAAGTGACTAAGCACTCTGAAGTTAGAAAACCAGTGACGTTTATTGCTCTGCAGTCAGGCATGGGTCCTTCCACCTTAGTTAAATTTTGAAGAGTAATAAGTATTGGAAGCTGTTGAAAAAGGACTCCATTGCCATAAGACTAACAGTCGTGTGGTGACATATGTCAGCTATGAAGAAACTTCTAGTGGCCTGGAATGAAGACCAGACACAGAACTGTTTCTGACTCAGCACCAGGATAATCATGGGTAATGTAAAAACCGTATCTGTGATGCTGAAACAGAAGGCAGGACCCAATTCTTTGGTTCAACCACTGTTTCTCTGTGCCATATCAGTGCTGCAAGGACTTTGCCCCTGAAGAAGCCCAAGTCAATGCCACTTTCATAGCTTCAATAAACAAGAAAAGTATCCTGCACAATTGTGCAGCTTGCAAATTGAATCCTTTGGTAACCTGTCAAACTGAGAATACCAGAGATAATCTCACACTGCTGACGTACCCCCAAAGCAGTACAAAGCCATGGATGACCCAGTTACTTATCTAAGTTGCCCTCTTCAGTCACTATGCAATTGAAATGGAAAATACTGCTGTTAGGTTAACATACCTTTCAAAATTTGGCTTATTGCTGATAAGGCTCCCATACCTCCTCCTTTTATTGCTGATCTTCATCACAATATTCAAGCAGTAATTTTTCCTCCAAACATCACATCTTCGATCCAACCATTGAATTAAGAAGTGATGACAGCTACAACCTTAGTAGAACTTTTGTACAGGCTATTTCTGCAACTGGGGGACAATTAATTGCTGCTCTGGAAAAATTACATTTATGCCTAAGTCAAAACCTTCACTCGATATCAGGCGATATCAACAAGGAATGCTTAAACAGTATCTGGAAGAACACACTCAAGAGACTTTTCCATGACTTTCAAGATTTGCCCAGAACTAAAAGACTGCAAAATCCTCCACAAGGATTGTTGTGGTTGTTAAAAATGCAAACAACTTTAAACTGGGTGTGGACAATGACAAAGTTGAGGAGTTCCTGGAGGTGTTTCTTGGGGAACTGATTAAGGAGGAACAGGAACTGAGTGTAACGCAGAGCTGAATGTGTGAGAAACACAAATGCGGGACACAAAAAGGAAGAAAGTCCATAGCCAATGGTTTAACATAAGATTTGTTCATTTCCAAAGGATGCTTAATATGTTTCAAAACGTAAGCACAGCCATGTTGATGATCCCAGAGCTGTGCAGGCCCAGGTTAAAGTGTGTGCTTCAGGTTCTGTTTCACAAAATATATTATGCATAAAAACATAAAAGCACGTAAGCCTCTGGAATATGGATACTACAAAGAAAATATTTTTGTAAATCTATACAATGTTAGTTTGAAGACAATTTTTCTTTAAAAATGGTTCAAACTTTCTAAAAATTTAAAGCATTTTTAAAGAGTAAAATTATAGTTAGCTGTGATGAATCTGGTATTGAAAAAAGACAAAACTATTCATAAATTCAATGTAGCCTAAGTGCATAATATTATAAATCTATAGTACTGCACAGTAAGAAAGAAGGCCATCACTCTCACACTGAGTCATTCAGAGTATTTTTTATTCCTGAAAGCTTCCTTCCTGGTTAGTGCCCTGAGCCAGTGTAATGGTTTCATCAATTCTTCAGGCTATAATTGTACAATAGCTTTTCTACAGCTACACATGTTTAGATGCAAAATTTCTTACCTGTGGGTTACAAGTGCCAACACTAGCCAGTACAGTCACATGCTATATAGGTCTGTAGGTTAGAACCATTGGTTTCAATTTCATTGGTGGTTTCCCTCTAGCAGTTTCATCTTTATCTGTATCTAAGGCTGCTTCTCTCTGTAAGTTCATCGGTGTGTAAGGCAAAATCCTGATATCCTTGCTTTTGCAAATCTTAAGGAATTATACTTGTCATTGAAGGAAATTCTCTGGTGTAGGACCAGAGTCAGAAACAGCAAGCTGCAGGTTCACCACTGCTACTGAAGACAGCAATCATGAGTCATGACTCCGATGGGACTGCAGAGTTACTCTGGGGTTCTGGTGAGTTTTGTTTATACCTACTGCCTTACTGTGTGGTCCCCCTGTGAACTTATGTGATTGACTCCCAAACACTATCACCATCTTTGCTGGTTCTCAGAGACACGTTTGGCTTTCAAGTTTAACATTGCCATCAACATTATATTCATCATGTCAACATCGTCATTATCAACAAAAGAAACTATTCTTGTGGCTTCATCCCCCCTCTACCTAAGAAAGTTTACAGAGCCAGTGCAGTCACCTCAAAATTGGAAGCTCTGATGTCCCCTGTTGTCCTGCAGATATGCTGGATCTTGGCTCTTTCTGTAGTCTGGCTCCTTCCTTTCATGATTCACTTTTTAGGGTTACTGACTTCTATTCCTCTGCCACTCTCTGGCCTATTGTTTTCCATTCCCCCATTTATTTTTTGTTACCCCCAACCTACCTGGTGAATACACCCTTCTCTGTCACTAAGTGCTCAGACTGTAGCCAATGAACCAGGAGGTCACCAGAGAAAAGTCCTGCAAATGAGAAGCTTTCCCCAAGAGACCTTTCAGGGTTGTTCCTGTGGACTCTCAGGCTTGGCCTTCAATTTGGGACCCATGTGTCAGAAGGTAGTGGCCAGTGTGCCTCCTGCCTGCCAGAGTCTGCCATGAAATTTTATTTACCAGGAATTGAGAAAAGGAAAGCATTGATTTTGGCATCACACTCTAAACTCCTTTTTCCCTCTGCTGAGCTGTGGGTCTGTGTACCTCATGGATTCCCCTGTACCCTCTGATTAACTCAAACACTTTGAACATAAAACAGAAAGAAAAAGAAAGAAAGAAAGAAAGAAAGATCGCTATTTATCTGGAATTGTTCAACCTGAACTGTTTCAAGGTTGGCTGCAGAAGGCTTTGCTAGTGCCTGGAAGCTAGAGCTTGCTTGACTACGGTTCTCATAAGGTATTCAGTCATATGGCCTCAGACTCTGTGTTCTCTCCATTCTGCTCTCTTTTCTTCTTACTTCATAAGAATCTTCTTTATCTCCTTGCTTAATACATGCTTTCCTGTCGTACTTTTATGTCAGTATGGAATTTAATGTTATGTTTAATTTTATTTTTTAATGGTGGTAATTGAACTTACAGTCTTCATATTGAGCTATATCCTTCATTTTTTCTTTTTGATTTTGAGACAGATTCTCAGAGTCCATATGGTGCCCATCCTGGGCTAGAATTTGTCATCTTTTTCTGCCTCAGACTCCCATGTACTTGAATTACAAATATGAACTACTATACCTTGCTTCCCACCCTTTTTTTTTTTTTTTTTTTTTTTTTTTGACTTCACATTTGTGATTGGATTTTGCTCTGTTGCTCTCTGGTCCTCCTGCCTCAGCCCCCAGAGTGCTGGGGTCATAGAGGAGGCCACAGCAGCCAGTGTCCACAGTTCTTTTGTTTTGTTTAGCTTTGTTTTACACTAAGTTTAGAGCCATCTATGTAAAAGGCAATCACTCCACACACGCACGCACACACACACACACCCCAACAAGAGCAACAGCAAAAAACTTTCCTCTGACTGGTTACGTTCAGAAGATGAAAGATTATGTAGGGCCCCAAACACTTAATACCTTGTCTTAGAGTTTTGAGAACAGAGTTGCATAAATCTGACCACCCATTATCTGCAGCTATTCATGCATTCATCCCTCACATTTACCAGTGAATTGCTTTTGCTGACCTTGTGCAGTTTAAAATCTCCCAGACATCTTCCCTCCCCAGACTTCTTTCTGCACAGATTCTGATTTCCCAGTGGTCTTGTAGTTATCCTTGACTCGAATGACCTATTCATACTTTGAGGCCTTGCCAGGCATGGAGGTGCGTGCCTGAATTCCCAGCATTTGGGAGGGTGAGGCAGGAGGATCACAGTGAGTTCCAGGCCAGCCTGACTTTATTTAAAATATGCAAAACTTTTAGAAGTAAACAGCACCGTTGTATTTTTTCAGAATTTGCCAGTGTCATTTTAGAAAGTTTAGAAGTGCCTCCACTCTAGATTTCATTACATAGTCTAGTTTCTATAGGTGGCATGCAAGAGAAGATAAGCACAGAGAATTACGGGAACACTTCTCTAAACTCATTTCTTTGGTGATTTGTTGTTGCTGTCTGGACATCACTTCTGTTCCACTATTCATTTAACCAAGAAAAACTTTCAATAATTTTTTTTTGGGAAAAAATTCATACTTTTTAATATTTATAAATATTTTACCAATTGTCATTGGATTGAAAGATCTCCCACAATTATTATGTACAATTATACCTATAGCACATTATTTGTTAATTTCTAGAGTGCTATTTATTATTAAAATTGGGATTTTCTAAGCAAAATGATATGACTTTTAAGGTACACTGTATTTTCATCACATATTTTCCATTTATAATTGTTTTAGAATTTAATAAAGTACCAATATAGATGATGGATGAAATAAAGAACATCTGTGTCTTGGTTACTTTTCTCTTGTTGCTGAGGCAAAATACCCAACATCCAAAACTAAGGAAGGAAAGGTTTATTTAGCTCATAGTTTGTGAAGGCTACAGTTCCTAATCAGCTGATTCAGACAGGGTGGTGAGATACAGGGGCAACTGTTCAAGGCAGCAGAAGACAGCAGAAGCAAGGAGAGCAAAAAAGAAAGAAAAACAAGCTTCTTTTTCTCCCTTATAAGCAGGCTACCTGCATCTGGGTGAATGTAGTACTCACACCGTCTCTGCACCCTTCTTTTGCATAGGCTCGGGATGTTTACAAAGTGAGAACCCCAGCCTTCTGCTTAATTACTTAGTTAAACTTCTAAATTTCTCAAGTTGACACAATGAACATCTTAGAGCAAAGGCATGTTCTCTACACCTCAGGATATAGAAATGATGAGTTACTTTGTTAAGCTTCTAGACTTCTCAAATTGACATAATGTGTCAGCCTTTAAAATCTGAAATTTAAGTAATGTCAATCCTTCAACTCTGTTCTCTATAAAGATGGTGTTGGCTATTAAGGAGTATTATCTCTCCATAAAAAGTTTAGAACCATTTTTTTTGTAATACCAAAAGAGCAATTTAGCTGGGTGTGGTGGCACACGCCTTTAATCCCAGCACTCTGGTGCCTGAGGTAGGTGGAGCATTGTTAGTTTGAGGCCAGTTTGGGCTACAGTGTGAGCAAGGCTGGCCTGAACTACCTGACCCTGCCTCAAAAAAGATAGAGCTGGGAGTTTGGCTCAGTGACTTAAGTGCCTACCTGGCAGGCTCAAGGTTGTGATTTTGATCCCTGGTACTGGAAAAAAAATTTAAAAAGCAACTTGCTAGAATTTTGTTTTGTATTATTCAGATCGATAGAAAATTTGAAAATTGTCAATCTTGATTGTTTTCTTTCCAGGATATGGAATACCAATGTTTTTCTCTGCTTTTATTGCTCAAAGTTTAGTACTTACCTCTCTATAGATCTTCTACATGTTTTATTACATTCATAGTATTTGTAGAATTTGGGAACTATTAATGTAACGGTCACTTCTTTTATTTCAAATTCTATATGTTCTCTGCCAATAAAGACAAATGATTAACTTTTGTATGGTTTTTTTGCATTGCTTATGATCTAGGTTTAATCACTGTTATATCTAGGGTTTTTTTTTTGTATGTTCTTTTGGACTGTTGGCCTAGCCTATCATGGCTGACAAAGACAGTTTTTCTTAATTCCCAGTCTGTGCATACTGTAGATCATTCTCTTGATCAAAGTAGCAATCAGTGAAGACATTGCCTTGCACATGATCTTAGCAGGAAATTCACAGTAAAGTACAGAGTTACTTGGAGGTTTGGGGTGATATTGTCTGGTGAGGAAATTCTCTATTTCTAGTTTGTTGAGATTCTATAATCATGAGAAGATTTTAGATTTTGTCATATGTCTATCCTGCATCTATTTATGTGGTCATTTGATTTTTCTGATGTAGTAGTTGTTATGATGAATTCTATTCATTGATTGGCAAATGTTGATGATAGATCCAGAGCCTGACAGAATTCTGTTAAGGCAGAAGTCTGAGCCTTCCGTGAGTAAGAGTAAGGAGTCAGTCAGAATTAGGAGAAAGATCAGGGTGTCTTTGGACATTGCTCATGGTTTGTAAGGGAGGTTTTGCATAACATTTTCTATTTTTAAAAAAGCAAGATGGAACTCTTAATATATAGGTACCTGAGAAACAATGATATGCCTGTGGTACTTTCTGTCAGAGAGGAGAAGAAACAGAGCCCTGACCTTTCCTGATAAGGAACAACCTATACAGGAATGTTCTGCTATGCTGAGGGCACTGGAATCATCTCTAAAAATTAATACTAGTAAGACTGTGGAGACAGTTTACAAAGGCGAGACAAATACACAAAAAAGAGATTTTCATGAGGTTTAGTGATACAAAAAATATTGGGAATGTTCGTGGACATCTGCAATCACAGCATTGTGTTTGTTGAGGCAGGAAGATAGCTGCTAATTTAAGACATTCTAGACTACAAGGCAGGGATCCTGTTCAAAAAACCAAAATGAGGGGGAAGGAGAAAGAGAGGATATTTTCAGCAAGGATGTAAAAGACCATAGTTCTTTGCCAAAATTACTCAGTCAGGTAATATAGCCATGGTAACCAAATTCTTTCTTCCTTTTGTGTCAAAGAACATCATTTTCTCAATATTAGCACTAGATAAAAGCATAAATATCTAGATAAAACTGAATTTTTTTTATTTTAAGTAGGATAAAACCAAGGAAAATAAAACAGAATAAAACCAATCAAAATAAACCAGTGTAAGTGATACAGGACTTCAAAACCTTACAAAACCAATAATAGTTACCATAATGCCTTTTGTTGCCTTTGAAATAGCTGCAGATACCTTCAAACATAGTAAAAATCAAACAGAAGAGAATCAAATAGAAACAATAAAAACAAAACAATGAATGCAATGAAAGGCTTCAAAAAAGCCAATAGTAAATCCAAAATGGCTATCATAATATGTCTTGCTATCTTTCAAATAGGTGCTCATGCTATCAGATTTAACATAGTCAAACAAAACAAAAGAAAACAAAACCCAACCCAACAAAACAATGAAAATGATATGGCTTCCCAGCAAGGATTGCTTCCTGATGAGGCCTCGTTCTCTCCCTCCACAGTCGATGAATGGCACTGACTCATGGAGAGAGGCTTGGGTCAGGCTGTCCCCACTCCGGCAGCATCCTGCACGTGGCACTGGTTTCCAGGTGGGAATCACCTCCTTGTGAGGCCTGGTTCTCTCCCTCCACAGTCTGTGAATGGCAGCACTAAAAAGTTTTAAGTGCAAGTATAACTGAAAGTTCAACAAGAGTTGGTTATTGGAAAGGTTAAATAAAATTGACAAAACCTTAAGCAACCATATCAAAAAAGAAAGGAGAAAAGAAAAAGAAGAAAAGGACATGAAATTCATGCAATTAGGAGTGAAATGGGCGAAATCACAAAAGATCCTGCAGAAATCCAGATGATCATCAATACCTACTTCAAAAACCTAATAAGATGTAAAACACAGATGAGGTGGACAGATTCCTAGATATATGTGACATAACAAAGCTAAATAAGAAAGATAAATACTCAAAATAAACTAATATCAGTCAAAGAATTTGAAGATGTAATAAGAAACCTATCAAAAAGAAAAGTCCAGGCCTTCACAAGTTCACTGCTGAATTCTACACAAAATTTAGAAAAGATCCAGTGCTGTTAATAATAACTATTTAATGAAATGGAAAGGGAAGCAATACTTCCAAGTCATTCCTAGAAGCAAATATTACCCTGATACCAAATGCAGAAGAGGACCCAACAAAACAAGAACTGCAGGCCAATCTCCCTAATAAACATACAGGCAAAAATGTTCAATAAGAAACTGGCAAACAGAATGCAGCAAATCATCAAGAAGTTTATATACCATGACAAAGTAAGATTCATCATACAAATACAGCAATGGTTCGATGTATACAAATCAATAAATGTAATATACTCCATTAAAAGAACCAATGACAAAAACTGTATCATCTCCAAAGATGCAGGAAAAGCATTTGACAAAGTCCAACACCCATGCATGAAAAAAACGCTACAGAAAATTAAATGGATGCACTTTATCTTAGTTGGATAAAAGACATCTATGACAAATCAACAACTGACAGTATGCCAAATGGAGAAAAACTGAAAGCTTTCATTCTAAAATCAGGAACAAGCAAGGATGTCCACTTTTACCACTCTCGTTCAACATAGTTGTGGAAAAAGTCAATTAGACAAGAGAAATAAATAAAAGGAACCAAGACAGGAAAGGAAGAAGTTAAATTATGATCATTTCCAGATGGTGTGGTAATCTACATAGAAGATCCCAAAAACTCCACAAAAATTTCTAGGTTTAATAACCAAATTTATTAGTATATTGATACAAAAACAACATTTAAGAATCAATGGGAATGATGGAAACCTTTAATGAACAACTTACAAAAGAAATAGAATGCATGAAAGAAATTCAAAGAGATATCCAGGAAATTATAAACTCCATGGAAAGCTGGAAAAACCATTTGAATGAAGCTGGGGATAGATTTTCAGACCTCAAAGACAGGATTACAATCAGTGATCATGAAAGGAAAGAACTTGTGAAAAATAACAAAGGCACAGGAAATAACAATTCAGCCACTTCAACATGATGCGAAGAGAAGCAATATAAGACTGATAGGCATCAATTAAAATGCAGGAGTCAACACAACTGACTTAAAAAACTATTCACAGAAGTAATAGCAGAAAATTTCCCAAACATGGGAAAAGAATCGGATATACAGATAAGTGATGCATATAGAATGCCAAACAGTCATAACCAAAATAAATCTATACCCAAACATATAATAATTAAGATCCCAGACATACAGCATAAAAACAGAATATTAAAAGCTGGCAGAGAAAAGACACAACTCACCTATCACGGAAAGCCCATTAGAATAATGGCAGACTTTTCAGCACAAACCTTCAAGTTAAGATGAGCTTGGGGTGAAGTATTTCAAGCCCTGAAAGAAAATAACTTTCAACTCAAATTGATGTATCTTGCAAAATTTTCTTTCAAAATTGATGAAGAAATAAGATAATTCCATGACAAAGAACAGCTGAAGAAATTCATGTCTACCAAGCCAATCCAAGAAAGAATACTGAAAGATGTACTAGAGAGAGATAAAAATGACTACAATTCGCACAACAACAACAGAAAGAAACAACCAGGCAGGGAAAGCAATTAAATGAGGGAGAAAAGCAGGAAACCAACAACAGGGAAATAACATGACAAAGTTAAGCCAGTACATATAAGTTATATCTATCAATGTAAATGTCCTCAATTCACCAATTAAAAGTAATAGACCAACGGAATGGATCAAGAAACAGGACCCAACAATATGCTGTGTACAAGAAACACATCTGACACAAAAGGAAACTCATAGACTAAAAGTCAAAGGATGAAAAACAATATTCTGTGTGACAGGAACCCAGAAAAAAGAAGGGATAGCTATTCTGTGTGCAAACAGTGTAAACTTCAAACCAAAAATGATCAAAAGAGATAAAGAAGGTCACTACATACTTGATAGGGGAAAAATTCAAGAGGAAGAGCTAATAATCATAAATATATATGCACCAAATACAGAAGCACCCAACTGTCTAAGACAAATACTAATAGACATGAAAAACCAAATACACAATAACACAATTGTAACAGGGGACCTTAATACCCCATTGTCACAAAGAGATAGATCAACTAGACAAAAAGTTGGCAAAGAAATAACAGAACTGAATCAAACCTGTGAACAAATGGACTTAGTAGATGTTTACAGAGTGTTCCACCCAACCACATCAGATTACACATTTTTCTAAAACAGATCATATATTAGCCCATAGAACATGCTTAAGTAAATGTAAAGGGAGCGAAATTATCCCATGCATATTATCTGATCATAGTGCACTGAAATTGGAAATCAATGTCAAAAGAAACTGCAAAACCTACATAAATGAATGGAAATTAAATAGCAACCTCTTGAACAACCAATGGGTTACAGATGAAATTAAAGAAAAAATTAGACAATACCTAAAACTCAATAAAAATGTAGATACAATGTACTGAAACTTGTGGGATGCAATGAAAGTGGTCCTAAGAAGGAAATATATAGCAATAAATTGTCACATCAGGAAAACAGAACAAGCACAAATAAACAACCTAATGCTACACCTCGAACTTCTAGAAAAAGAAGAGCAAGTTAAACCCAAAGCTCATAGAAGAGAAGAAATTATAAACATCCGAGCAGAAATTAATGCAATTGAGACTAAGAAAACAATACAAAGAATTAATGAATAAAAGAGCTGTTTCTTTGAGAGATTAAGCAAAATTGATAAAACTCTAGCCCACCTTACCAAGAAAAAGAAAGAAAAAACTCAAATTCATGCAGTAAGGAATGAAAAGGGAGAAATTACTACAGATTCCATGGAAATTCAGAAGATCATGAATACCTACTTTGAAAATCTTTACTCACATAGGGTGGAAAACACACAGGAAATGGAAAAATTCCTAGAAATGTATGAATTGCCAAAGCCAAATAAAAAAGATATAACAATTTTGAATAACTCAATATCAGATACTGATATTGAAAATGTGATTAAAAACTTACCAACAAAAAAAAGCCCAGGTGGTCTTGATGGATTCACAAATGAATTCTACAAGAAATTTAGAGATTTAATGCCACTATTCCTCAAACTCTTCAATGAAATTGAAAGGGAAGCAATTCTCCCTAAGTCATTCTTTGAGGTCAGTCTTACTCTGATACCAAAACCAGAGAAAGATCCAACCAAAAAGGAGAACTATACGCCAATCTCCCTAATGAATATCAATGCAAAGATTCTCAATAAAATACTGGTAAATAGAAGGTAGCAAATCATCAAGAAGATTATATATCATGACCAAGATTATATATCATGACCATTCCTGGGATTTATCCCAGGAATGTAGGGATGGTTTAACATATGCAAATTGATAAATGTAATATACCACATCAACAGAGAAAAATCACATGATCATCTCAATAGCTGCAGAAAAACCTTTGATAAAGTCCAGCACTTGTGCATGACAAAAAACCTTACAGGAAGTTGGAATAGATGGTATCTACCTCAATCTGATAAAAGCCATCTATGACAAACTGACAGCCAACATTATACTAAATGGACAAAAACTGAAAGCTTTTACTCTAAAATCAGGAACAAGACAAGGATTTCCACTATCACCACTCCTATTCAACATAGTTCTGGAAACATTAGCCAGAGCAATCAGACAAGAGAGAGAAATAAAAGGAATAAGGACAGGAAAGGAAGAAGTTAAATTATCACTATTTGCACATGACATGATACTTTACATAGAAAATCCTAAAAACTCCATCAAAAGGCTACTAGAGTTAATAAACAAATTCAGTAGTGTAGCTGGATACAAAGTCAACACTCAAAAATTAATAGCATTCCTATACACAAACAACAATCTCAGTGACAGAGAAATTCTGGAATAGCATTCAAAAAACTTGAAATACTTACACCTCAACCTGACAAAGAATGTAAAAGACCTATATGCTGAAAACTATAGTACTCTAAAAAAGAAGACTGAAGAGGATGTTAGAAAATGGAATGACATCCCTTGCTTTTGGTCAGGAAGAACCAACATTTTGAAAATGGCGATACTTCCAAAACTGTTATACAGATTTAATGCAATCCCAATAAAAATACCATTAACATACCTTACATATCTAGAAAAAACATTCCCAAAATTCATTTGGAAACAGAAGAGACCTAGAATAGCAAAGGCAATTCTGGGCAACAAAAGCAAGTTAGGAGGCTGTCTTAGTTATTTTTTGCTCATTGCCAAGACAAAATACCTGACACCCAAAACTCGGGAAGGAAAGGTTTATTCTTACAGTTTTTTGGGAGTTTTAGTCCATACTTAAGTTGGCTCCAAGATAGCGTGGCATGACGGGCCTGCTGTTCATGGCGGCTGCAAGCTGCAAGCCGCTGGCGAGAGAGAGGCGGAAGTGGACGTGAACAAGAGGAAGACCCGCCTTCCCTTACACTGTATGTCAGCTCCACCCCTGGGTGGGCACAGCACTCACACTGCAAGACAACAAACCAATAACAAACCAATAACTCAGCCCCATCAAAAGTATATGAGGACTTGGGGGCACATAGCATACCCCATACAGAGGCATATCAATCCCTGAGTTAAAATTGT
This sequence comes from Dasyprocta punctata, assembly GCA_004363535.1. NCBI lineage: Eukaryota > Metazoa > Chordata > Mammalia > Rodentia > Dasyproctidae > Dasyprocta > Dasyprocta punctata. The sequence goes on from RJWM01030196.1 coordinate 13,375, forward strand.
ACTACAAAGCTACAGTGATAAAATCAGCATGGTACTGGCAAAAAAATAGACCTGAGGATCAATGGAACAGATTGGAAGATGCAAATACAACTACAAAGACACTCAGCCACCTTATATTTGACAAAGGGGTTAAATGTGTTTACTGGAAGAAAGATAGCCTCTTTAATAAATGGTGAGGGAAAAATTGGCTTTCCACATGCAAAGACTGAAAATAGACCCATGTCTATCACCATGCACTAAACTAAAGTGAAAATGGATCAAAGATCTAAATATTAAAATAGAAACACTAAATCTACTGGAAGACAAGGTAGGTAGAAATCTTGAAGACATGGGGTAGGCAAAGAGTTCATGAACAAAATGCAAACCGCATGGGAAGTACTTCAAAGAATCAACAACTGGGATCTCATCTTATTAAAAGGTTTTTGCACATCAAAAGAAATTACCAACAAAGTGAAAAGAAAATCCACAGAATGGGAAAAATTTTAGTCAACTGTCCCTCAGACAAAGGACTTATAACCAGGACATATAAAGAATTGAAAAACATCAGGCCCCCCAAATTCAAAGACCCAATCCAAAAATGGGCATCTGAGATGAACATGCACTTCTCAGCTGAAGAAATACAAATGGCAAATAAATACATGAAAAAATGCTCAACATTGCTGGTCATTCAAGAAATCAAATTAAAACAACATTGAGATTCCATCTCACTCCAGAAAGAATGGCTGCCATCAAGAAATCAACCAATAACAAATGTTGGTGGGGCTGTGGGGAAAAAGGAACACATCTCCACTGTTGGTAGGAGTGTAGACTGGTGCAGCTACTGTAGAAACCAGTATGGAGATTTCTCAAAAAACTAGGATTGGAAATCCCATTCAATTCAGCTATTCCCTTTCTGGGTATTCTCCCAGAAAAACTGAAAGTGTCATGTACATCCATGTTTATAGCAGTATAATTTGTAATAGCTAAATCTTGGAAACAACCAAAATGCCCATCAACCACAGAATGGATGAAAAAGATGTGGTATTTTTATATAATGGAATATTACTCAGGTGTAAAAAGGATGATCTTGAGGCTTTTATTTTTTTTTTTTTGCGGCACCAGGGATTGAACTCACAGCCTCTCGCCTGCCGGACAGGCACGTAAGCCATTGAGCCAAACTCCCGGCCCTGGTTTTTTGAGGCAGGGTCGCACTGTGTAGCTCAGGCAGGCCTTGAGCTCGTGTTGTACCCCAAGCTGGCCTCGAACTCACAATGCTCCTCCTACCTCAGCCTCCTGAGTGCTGGAATTAAACCCGGCTGATCTTGAGGCTTTTATAGGTAATTAGAGGCAACTTGAGACTATACTTATAAGTGAAATAAATCAGATTCACATTTGTAAATATTGTATTGTCTCCCTAGTGTAAAAATAAATAATAATAATAATGATAATAAACTGAAAGAGTAGTAAGATCCAAAATGTATAATACATATTGCAATAATGAAAGGGAAAAAAGTGCCCAAAATTAAAGAACAACTGGGATGGGGAAAGGAGAAATGGAAGAAAGGAAAAGATTATATATATGTAGGTATACACATATAACTGCATGTTTGTCTAAGTGTGCAAGACAGATAACTATACTAATTCTCCATTAGTTCAGCAAAAAGAATAGTTCATGTTGTCATTGTTTGATTGTCTGATCACTGTTTGTGCCTGGATCTTGTAACTTGAACAAATACTTTTAAGATAATAATATACAGTAAATTGACTAGTGTTGATCTACTATTGTTTGATATTTTTTGAAATTCTGTGTTATTTCTACCCTTTTTTCTGTTTTACTTTGTAAAATAAAAAAGATGCTTTATAAAAAAACAAAAAATGAAAAAATATCAATGGCATTCTTGTATATGAATAACAAACTCGCTGAGAAACTAGGGAAACAATACTTTCATGATAGCATCAAAAAATGACATACCTAGGAATCAATCTGACTAAGGAAGTAAAAGAACTCTACATTGAAAACGATATTACTCTAAAAAACGAAATGAAAGAGGATGCTAGAAAATGAAAAGGTATCCCATGTTGTTCGGTAGGAATAACAAATATAGTGAAAATGGCCGCACATACAAAATTCTTTAACTGATTTAGTGTAATCTTGATTAAAATTCCAAATCATATCTCACAGAATTAGAGAAAACAATCCTAAAATTCACGTGAAAGCAGAGACACCAATAATAGCAAAAGCAATTCTGAGCAACAAAAGCAAGGCATGGGGTATTACAATCTCTGGCATGCAATTATACTATGAAGTTCTCGTGATAAAAACAGCAAGGTACTGACAAACAATCAGACAAATAAAAACCAGGTACTGACAAAAAATCAAACAAATAAAAAAATCAATAGAACAGACTAGAGGATGCAGAAACAACTTCAAATACACTCAGCCACCTTATCTTTGACAAAAAAAAGCAAGACACCTTCACTTGAAGAATGGTTACCTCTTCAATAAATGGTGCCAGAAAAACTGGCTTTCCATATGCTGAAGATTAAACCAAGACCTGTATCTTTCACCATGCAATAAACTTAAATCATTATGGATGAAAATCTAAATATTAAAACAGAAACACTAACTCTGCTGGAAGACAGAATAAGTAGAACTCTTGAAGACACTGATGCAGGTAAAGACTTGATGAACAAAATCCTGATTGCACAGCAAATATCACAAAGAGTCAGCAACTGGGATCTCATCTAAAAACCTTTGCAGAGTAAAAGAAACCATGAACAGAGTAAAGAGTTGTGGTGGATTAGAAACTGGTGGTCAACTTAACACCAGATGAACTGAATCAGTGTGGTGCTGCGTGGGGGCAGGGCCCACCTGAGGATTGTTGCCACATAAAATGATGAACTGGAGAAGAAGTTAGGGTTGCTGTTTGGTGCTGTTGGTTCTCCTGTTGCCATGGGTTCTCCTGGAGGAGACTGTTGAGATTCTTTTCTGATATTAACACGGCTGTTCTCATCATCAGAGCTCAGGGCCTTGTTGTTGCTGAGAATGGCTGTGGTTCACTTTGGGGTAGCTCTGGTCCTTACTTTGAACATTGCTTCCTGGCTCCTGAGGGGAAGGTGTGTGATGTTCAATCTCCATGAAAAGTTTGTCACGCTGGTTTCGTAATATGAACTCAGCTGTTCCCATCATTGGAGGAGATCAGCACCTCATTGTTGCTGAGGATGGCAGTGGTAATTCTCAGGGGGACTCTGGTCCTTACTTTGAATGTCACCTCCTGGCTCCAGTACAAAACCCTCAACCTACTGGCACAAATCCTTCATCCCGCTAGCATAGACTTTCTAGCTTCCACTGCTAACCTTGGGGCCTTCCCAACACACAACCATGAAACAAACTTGCATGACTCATTGTTGTGGGTTCTAGGCCTCCACCTGGACTCCTGGTTGGCATTGTCATGGGTTCTAGGTCTTCAACTGAACTCATGCAGGATATTTCCTTGGGATCCAGGCACTCAGCTAGATTCTCTAGGTCTTTATTTAGTGTGTGGACAGATTTCCTGCACTCCCTTTGTACTTGACTCCTTAGGTGACCGTTATAAATAATACTGTAAATTATGTGTCCTGTATTGTCTTGTTCTCCTTGCAAACCCTAACTACAAGTCAACACATAGAGTGGAAAAAATATTTTGCCAGGCGTTCCTCAGACAAAGGTCTACTATCTAGAATAAATAAAGAACTCACAGAAATCAGACCCCCCCAAACTTAAAGCTCCAATCAAAAAAATATGCATCTGAAATGAATAAACACTTCACAGATGAAGAAGAAATGGCAAATAAATACATGGAAAAGTGTTCAACATCACTGGCCATTCAAGAGATACAATACAAAGCACTTTGAAGATTATATCACACTCCAGAAAGAATGCCTGTTATCAAGAAATCAGTAAGCTGGGCATGGTGGCACACTCCTGCAAACCCAGTGTTCAGAAGGCGGATCATTGCAAGTTCAAGACCAGACTGGGCTAAAAAAGTGAGCTCAAGGCCAGCTTTAACTGAGTAGTGAGACCCTGTCTCAAAAAAACAAACAAACAAAAAAAAAAAAACAAAAAAAAAAAAAAAAAAAAAAAAAAAAAAAAAAAAAAAAAAAAAAAAAAAAAAAAAAAAAAAAAAAAAAAAAAAAAAAAAAAAAAAAAAAAAAAAAGAAAGAAAGAAAGATCAGCAAATAGTAAGTGCTGACAAATCTGTCAGAAAAACGAATCTTAATCACTGTTGGTGAGAGTGCAGACTGGGGCAATTAATGCAGAAATAAGTATGGAGATTCCTCAAAAAACTGAAATTTGAGTTTTCACTTGACCCAGCTATTCTCCTTCTTGCTATCACTCCAAAAGAATTAACTGCATCATACAACAGCTATATGTACAAACCCATGTTTATAGCATAAAACAGTTTGTAATATTCGAATTATGGAAACATCATAAATCCCCTTTAACCAATAAAAGATAAAAATGTGGTACTTTATACAATCGAGTACTATGCTGCTGTGAAGAAGCGTGCTTGAGATATGTTTAGATAAATGTTCGTACCTTGAGACCATATTCTTAAGGGAAAAAAAATTGGATATACATATTTAAATACTGCGTTGTTTCTGTGGTATGAGAAAATGAAAGTGTAAATAAGGACTAAATTGTATAAAATAGATACTGAGAAATGGGAACAAAATGTTCAAATGGAGGGGGTACAAGGGAGGGGGTGGTAGAAAGGAAGAAAAGTACAAGAAAAAAGAAAATGGAAAGAAAAAATGGAAACAAAGCTTTTGAAAATGGGGGGGAAGAGGTATTGAAAGGAGAGGAGAGGAATAGCATAAGTAGAAGCAGCAAGATATATCACGTACAGGCACAAATTTCTTACAATGAATGTCATCAATATGTAAATCTAAAAGGTACTGAGATAAAAAAGTAAAGAAAGGCTGAGGATATAGTTCAGTGGTGATTACTCAGCATTCTTGAGGGTTTGGTTCAATACCCTCTATCAATAAAATAAGAAAAAACATTTCAAACTTGGAAATGAAAGATGATTAGGGTGGAGGTATTTAAGTGGGATTAGAATATTCATGACTATAAAGGTTCCAGAAAGTATTTTAATTTTAAATATATTTTCATAAATCTAAAGGTCATTTGTTAGCATTTATTGTCCAATTAGATAATTTTTAAAAGTCCTAAGTCATTTAATAGTGCTGATTTTATAGCAGGAAGTACAAAAGCTATGATCCCCCAAAACAATTTTAAACTCTTACACAGAAAATATTATTGCCTAAAGTTTCTGCTCTTTCAGTTACAGGTAAGAGAGTTTCACATTGTTCTCATTTTAAAACACATGGTGAAGACCGTCTAGAAGCAAGCACACTGCTCCTCCTACAGGGCCGACCATCCTGTCTCACAGGACTGTCCTTCTGCTTCTTTATGCCACACACACAGCTCTGTCCACACTGACAGCAGTTACAGGGGACACCGCTCTCCAGTCCCGGAGGGTGGAGTTTGAAGCAGAGTGCGGTGCTGTCCACAGAAATCATACCTTTGGTGCTGTGTAAAACAGTCAAGAATTCGGTAGTTTTAAGAGACTAATGAACAAAATACTAAAGGACTAAATTATAAACAGCAGGTACAGAAGCACATCCTCTCTTTTCGAAAAACAAACTGTTCATATTACTCTAGCTAATGTCACAAGAGCAGCTGGCCGTCCACCTTGGGCCCGCCTCATCTGTAACAGCTGTGAAGGAAGGCCAGGGACAGGAAGCCCCAAGCAGGGACAGCCGTCCTTTCCTCCTTCCCTTCAGCACATGGTGTCGAGTCTGGGTGACCACAGTTGTGTGACGGCAGCTGGTCGATGCGCCCTCTTTGGTAAGCGGGTCAGTATGTGGCACCAAGCAGCACAGAAATGACAAGGAAGATGCCTGTGCTGGACGTCCTTGCCAGGACAGGTAAGTTTTTAATCAGAGTGTCAGTGCCCTCTGTACATAACCTGTCTTGTTTGCAGGACTCATAGTGAGTTAAATGAACGTTCAAATATTTTCTACATCACGGTAGAGCAGAGCAGGTAGCTACAATGAGCAATCATAAAACATAACCAACCCCCGTGTCAAACTCACTGCTGCACGAAGCATCAAAGTCTTTGCAGCCCAGCAGCGAGCCAGGTACCAAGTCCAGGCAGGGGTGCCGCTTTCCTTTATTTAGTGTGAAAAACAGAAATTTCCCTGCTTAATTATAAAACTGAAAATATTCTAAATCAAAACTTTAGGTGTACTGGGCATTTTGATTCTGAAGTGCTCCACAGTGGGTGGATCAGCAGAAGTGGTTGAAAGCCAGTAAACTTCAGCTTCCCAGTTGCCCAGCTAAGAGTTCCTGTTCAGGTCTGGTTGCTTCGGCCTCCTAGGAGTGGCTGCTCACTGGGATGCACACTGTAAGAACCAGTCTTCAGCTACCAGGCCATTCTGCCTCTGCACTTCCTGCTTACTTTCCCCACGTTGGCCCTAGACCTGCAGAGATCAGGGCTTAGTCTTTTAGGAATGACCCCATCAGAGCTCACCAATGTAGATAAATCTGCCTCCAAGTCCTGGGTGTGGCCTCAGTGTTTCTGCTGCCCTTCCACTGTAAGCCAGTTGTCACAATCAGAAGGAGCCAAGAAGCCCTTCAACTTAATCTAGTTGAAAAAGGCCTTAGGACCCGGGCCCTCTTTGGACCAGACATCTATTCCACTTTCTGTTAGAAGGGAAGAAAGAAGAGACTGCAGCTGAAGGGGCAGGTATCTAAGACATACTATTATCTGAGATGGCCATTCCTTTTTACTTGGAGGACAGAAGTCTGCCAAGCATGTCTTGGGTTAGTCAGGATGACAAAATTTAAAATATTCTTAATTTAAAAATCATAAGGTAAATATTCTTATAAAAATAATAAGGTGAAAATTTAGGAAAAAAAGGGGTAGTAGGGAGAAATGTAATTATGACATAGAAAGTAGACCAATGTGATGGTTTCCTTGGTTCCAATTTTGGAAAAAGATTTATTTATTTTGTTTGCTTTTTTGGGACAGGATCTCACTGGATAGTTCAGGTTACCCTTCAGTTTGCTCTATAGTACTGAAGGGTCAAGAACTTATGGCAATCCTCCTGCCTCAGCCTCTGGAAGGCTAGGATTACAGGGTTGTGTCTCTAAACCCGGCTTCTACAAAAAGGATTATTCTTTAAATCCTCTCACAATTTTATTTTCTGACAGTTGCACTTTTGTTGTTGTTATTGTTGTTGTTAGTTGATTCAGTTATCTCTACCCCATTTTCATGGATATCTGGGAAATATGTGAAACTAACACTACAGTACTCTAATTCTTTTCTTTCCTTTATCTTTTGTCTTGTTTTGTATTGTATTTTAAGTAAAGGTCAGGGCATGTAGTTCAAATTGGTTTTGAACTCACTAAGCAGCTCAGGCTAGCCTGAAAAACATGTAATCCTCCTGCCTCAATCTCTCAACTGCTGGGATTACAGGCGTGGACCACCACACCCAGCACTGATTCTCTTTTGTAAGACCCATGAATAGAAACAAAGCAACTGGCAAGGAAAAGCAAGAAAAATTCCTGTGACTTTCCCAACTTTCTATTTGCAAGATCCACGTGTCCTTCAGAGAAGTATAGTAGTTTAGGGAAACTGGTTCTTTATGTTTCTGTTTTGTTTGTCCTGTTCTAGAGTGAACTTCAAATCTTCATAGTGAGCTACAATTCCAACTCATTTTTTGATTGATTGATTGATTCATTCATTCATTTTGAGACACAGTCTCGCTAAATTGACAAGTTACTCAGTCTGGGTTTGAATTTGTGATCAGCTACCCAGAGTGAAGGCATTACTGATCTGTGCCACCACATGCAGCATAGGAAAGCTTTCTTTTTTCCTCTTTTCTTTTCTTTTCTTTTCTTCTGTATTTATTTATTTATGTATTTATTTATTTTAGACTGGTCTTCCTCTGTAATTCAGGCTGGACTTAAACTCACTATGCACCAAGCCTGGCCTCAATCTCAAAATGGTCCTCCTGTCTCAGCCTCCTGAGTGCTGGGATTACAGGCGTGTGCCGCTACACCCTGCTCAAGGAAGCTTGTTAAATGGGCTGAAGGGAGCCCTGCTTCAGTAGCAGTTCGGGGTGAGCTTGCTTCCTTCCTCAGTGCATCTCCAGGAAGGTCAGACTTCTCTGTGCCAGGTAAGAACAGACTGCAGGGGAAACTCCTTCCTTCTGATGTCTTTTCCTCTAATACTTAGCTGTAATTCTGATCTTTCAAAATGTATACTTTTCCTGGGAAAAATAGCTGAGTTTGATTTGTCTTTTGCAACAATACTTACTTGCTGGTATACTTCTATTTTAAAAGCAAGTTGTTTACTGATAACATGTTTCTAAAATCAAATTTACATGTTACTAGCTTGTGGAATCATTTGGATTTTACAAACTAACTAATGTCTGAATTGTTTTGAGAATCCTATAAAATATATCAATTCTTTCCCTGATGACAACAGTGGTAATTTCATTTGGGAGTAATATTTTTTTCCTTCCAGGGACATCTATCAATGTTTAGCAGTATTTTTTTCTTACTTCTGGTGGTTACTACTGGCTTTAGTGAGTAGAAACCAGGAATTCTACTAATAAACCTAGAAGGCATAGAACAGTCTCACTAAAAGAAACAGAAATATCTAGCAATTAAACATGATTCTGTTACTGAAAAAGTTAACTAGATTAACAATAAATCATTAGTAAAGGGGCTTAGGTAAGTCAGGGCCTTTTTATTTCTTTTGATTGTTTTTGTTATGTTTTGTTCTGTTTTGAGACAGGGTCTCCCTATGTAGCCCCAGCTGACCTGGAACTCCCAGTGATCCTCCTGCCTCAGCCTCCTAAGTGCTGGGATTATAAGTGTGTGCCCCCATACCCAGCCTCTGTAAGGCAGTCATTCAGTTTTTTCCTGCTATGTAGGTTTAGGTGATGGTGATAGCAGAATGTCTGACTCCAGCCCAAAGGTGAGGAAGAATGAAACTAATCTGAGGCAGGAAAATCACAGTTCCAAGGCCCATTTAGGCAACATAAAAAATCATACAAGGCCTAGCAATGCAGTCTAGTAGAATTACCTCTTCTTCAACTGGTGCCAGAAAAAAACAATTTTTAGCAATTATTTTTAAAATTAATACACATTGAGTGACATATATATCATATTTATGCACTAGTATTTTTAAGTTAATATTTATGAACACATATATTACTTATAAACTAGAATATCCTAATTTGATACATATATTAATATGTAATGATAAATCATATATATCTTCCAATATCATATATAACAATTTGGGTGTGTTGGGAACGTCCACACACTTCCAATTCTCTTGAAATGTACAATTAATCCGTTAGTCTTGAATATATTTTTTTACCTCTTTATCTTATAATTTGTCAGTATGGAGAATTGTTTGTTTGTTAGTTTGTTTGTTTTTCTTTCTTGTTGTGACGTCCTGGAAATTGAACCCAGGGCCTTTCCCCAGGGTGAGAGATGTGACCCTTGAATTCAGTTTTCAATTGAATTGAGGTCTTGCTCAGTTCACCAGGACACACTGCACCGGGTAATCCTGCTACAGCCTCAGAGCGCTGAGAGTTATGCAGGGTTTTTTTTTTTTTAATAATCATTCCCTTCAGTTGATCAAAATTTCAACAGCTTAAGTTTTTCTTTTGAATCTTTTTGTTTCTCTCGCTTGTCTAAATTCCCTTCCTCATCACTTTTATAAACCTGCCTGTGTGAGACCTCAGGTAAAATATGGAAAAGAAGCAATAATTATTAAAAGTAATTTGAAATGTTCTCACCCCCACAATGACTGATTTAATTATTCAGACTATTCATACATGTTACTACCACTCTGTGTTCTGTAAAGATACTCGATTATAGATTGTCTCTAATAAAACATTTGGAAAGAACTTTTTAAGTTTTAAGGGGAATAGCACCAATGAGCTGAGCTACATCCCCAGCTCTTTATTTTTGTTTTGAGACAGGCTCTCCCTAGGGCAATAAGCTGACCACACTCAGCTTCAGCTTGGTCCTCCTGGCCCCGCCTCTGCCTCTGCCCCTGTGCGGCTGCACTCACCTAAAAATATGTTATCAGCTTCTTCAGAGTTTTTGTATTTCTGCTTTCATACTGCAGGTAGCAATGCATGACAGGAATTAGCATTGCTCAAAATTATTTCCATCATCATTTGCCATTTCTCTTTTGGTTTGTTGGACACTCTAGGCCAGGCTTGCCTTGATCTCATGGAGTCATCCT
>RJWM01030197.1:0-23641 GCA_004363535.1 Dasyprocta punctata
TTTTGAGATTTGTTAGTGGAAAAAATACTTAAAATGAGACAGTCTGCTAAAAAATACCAACAAAAATCATTATGGTAACACGTGGAATTCTACTCAGGAGGGAAGAATAAATAAAAGATAAGCTGGACCATTGCAATATTGTTGTACATAAAGACACAAAAAGGTTTTTGTGGGGAAGCAGAAAGGGATTGTGGTAGTGTTAAGAGCCTTTGTATGTTTGTGTTCCCCTAAAATCCACATGCTGAAGCCCAAACCCCAACGTTAGGGTATTCCATGGTGGAGGCCTGGGAGGTGGTGAGGTTGTGGTGAGACTGAGAGTTGAGCTATCGTTCTGGTATTGGTGCCCTTCAGGGATCTCCTTCTGCTTTGCTCGTATACCCAGGAGAGGACGCAGCATTTAAAAGACTGTTGAGAAGCCATGAAGAGAGACTGCACCGACAACAGAGTAGTGCTGCCCTTGATTTTGGATGTCCAGCCTCCAGAATCATGAGAAATCAATGTTTGCTGATTGAGCCATCCAGTCTTCTGCATTCTGTTTTAGTAAAGTGAATGGAATAGCACCATGGCTGGGAACTTGGAATACTTCAGCCCAAGGCTTGTCAGAGAGAAGGCAATTTTCCCAACCCATCCTGTATTGTCCTTTGCTCTGTGATGCAAAAGTAAGGCTCTCTTCTGCAGGTGAAAGACAGCACTGAAATGACAGCACAAGCGCAGTCACCCTGTCAGCAGATGGTCCCAGGACCCACTGGCTGTCCCCATAGGAAATGCCCTAGGGAGCTCAAGTTGGAACTGTGGGTTTCACACCCAACGCTGAGATTTCAGGATGCAGAGTGCGTGTGTTTATGCTGCGGGGCTTCCTCAGACCAGACATTTCCTACGAATTTGAATGGTTTGCTGAACAGAACATGAAAAGAGGAGATTTGGTTCCAAAGAGGTGAAACCTGCAGAGGAAGGACGACAAAAGAAGGCAGAATGCAGAAACAGCAGCGGAGGCCAAAATCCAAGTCACATTGCTGACGCTCCAGGGACAGCCCCAGCTGTCAGTGCAGCAGCATGACATTACTTCTAGAATGTTCTGCCTGCCCTTTTCCTGGCTAGAGTCACACAATGCATAGCATGGCTCCAATCCATAATTGCTCTCGAAGCATCCCACAATGTTTCCTCAAACCAATGGTTGCCAAATATATACAACTCATCTTAGACAGTTTGGGTGATATGTGACAAAATACCTGCAATACTCAATTTAAAAGGAGGAAAGGTCTATTTTTGTTCAGAATTTCAGAGGTTCTAATCTACTGTGACTTGGCCATGTTATTTGGAGTCTATCATGACATCGCACATCCTGGTAGCAGAGGTCTATTCACCTCAGAGTGGCCAGTGTGCATGGGGAAAGACAGGAAGGGGTGAGGTCCCAATGTCTCCTCCAAAGGTCACCCCCTGCTGACCTCATTTCCTTCCTCTAGTTCCAGTGACCTCACTTCCTTCTTCTAGGTCTCACCTCCCAAATGTTCTACCACTGCTCAGTGTTACCACATGCTGGAGTGTGGGATTTAACACCAGAACCTCGGGGAACATTCCAGATCTCACCACAGCAGGAGGCTTAAGCCACAGAGATTCATCGCATAGAGTTCTGGAGGCCAGGAAGTTTAAGATCAAGGAACTGGCAGATCTGGCAGACCCAGTGTTGGGTGAAGTCATATCCAGCTATGTTCTCAAATGAGGAGGGGGTTTATAGTCTGTCTCTGTGTCTCTTCTTGTAAGGGCACTAATCCCATTCATGAGGCTCCACAGCCATGTCCTAATCATCTCCCAAAGCCCACATCTGAATATCTTTACCTTGGTGTCAGCATTTCAACATTGGAGTGTTTTAGACAGCGGGGAGCAAACAATGCTCCATAATACAGCTTCTATACAATATTACCATTATTTGTTTTTCTGTCCTGTTCACAAATGAATGGATTGTTTTTCCTCAGGAAGATCTGTCATAAAGACACAAGCAGAACACGATGAATGATTTGGGAGGGGCTTCTAGCACTGCTGCTATGCGAATGAGGAAGAATTGCAGGATTTCCCTCCTGGTCACCCCTTGTGTACTGGCAGGCCTCACAACACTGCCTTACTGGGCCAAAATGAAAGATGGTGCAGGGATTATACTTCCTGATTTGGCCTCAGTCTCCCTACTTATCAACAGGCAGGATAACTATCTAGAGCTCTAATATTTCTTGCATTGAGAGAGGTGTAGAAAGACAAAAAAATTCAACACTCTATAATCAGTGACTTTTTACAAGGATAATACAGCTGGAAAATAAAGTGTGGGAATGATAGACATGAAAATCTTCAGCAAAATAAGAGGTAGAAATGCCACAGAAATACTTTCATAACCTTGGGTTTTTTTCCATTAAAACAAAATTTTCCATGGCATGGTATTTTAATCAAAATTACACCAAGGCACTGGAAATGAAACCATCAGACTGTAGTCAGTTTATTTATCTAACGAGAGGATCTCGCCCGCTTCCAAGCAATTTTATTTCCTTTTCAGATCTTGCTGTGTCATGTCACATACCAGAGGTGCAATTTCAAATGAAATTATCTGTAACCATGTCACTTTAATAGTATTTATTTAAAATGCAAGTGTTCTCCCCTGACACTTTGTTAATTCTAAGAACACAGTATGGTAATTTCAACTAAGGGCTGTGCATAAAATTCAATTTTAAAATGTGGTGAAAGTTGAGTCAGCTGGTAATGGGGTTTGTGAGTGGGCTGGTATGATAAGTAGCACCTGGGAGAATGTTCTGGAAAAAGGACTTTTGTCTTCTCAAGACAGAAAGCTCTGGCCACCCTGGCAGAATTGGGGATCAGTGCCTCATTTGTCCATTATAAACAAGTCCGAGGAGTCCCTTTCTTTCACAGATAAAATACTGACAACTGTGGCTCTCAGCCCCAAGTCTTCTCCCACTGGGAGGCTAACAACACGCATTTTATAAAACCATAGCCTGGAGCGGAACAGTTCCATCCGACCCCAGGCTCACAGAGTCCAGTTTGGGCTCGTTTTTTTCCTAGACATACTCTTCCTCCACTCACAGTGATAACGTAAGTGCCACCTGTCTCTGCTGCACCCCACTTCTCGGCAGTGAGAAGGCAGCTGTTGCCTGTGGCAGGGGAAGGGACCATCACAGCGGAGGGTTCCTTGTGCTTGCAAATGTGCTCTCTGCAGTTTCTGCCTTCTGCGCGTCGCATTGTTCTCAAGTGTGCTCAGAGTGCGCGCGCGCGCGTGTGTGTTCAGGTTTGGGTATGTGTGCACAGACTGTCATGTGCCACTCTCTGTGAGTGTTTGTACAGGGCAGAGGCATAGTGGTGTGGATATACTTTCGACTGTTTTAGACGCCTTAATCCAAATGCTGCAGCGACAATGTCCAGCCGTCATTTTATTTACCGTCTCCACCCGCTCCTATCAGGAGTCTGCTTTCCTAACCGGCCTCAGCAGTCGCCTGCCGTTTATATTAACTTTCCTTCTGCTGACTCACACTTGTGTGCTTGCTAATGTGGGCATTCTCAACTCCAGTTATATGCGCGTCCTCCTGAGTCTCGCTCTAACAGTAAAGATGTCTCATTTATGAAGAGGAAGAGGGCTCCCCGCAGGCCTGGAGCCCAGTACAGAGCTTCCCGGTGTGTGTGCGAGCCGTCACACAGCAGCTGGCCAGGCTGGCTGGGCTACCTCATCGCTGGTCTCAGGTGGGTGCCAGTAATTCGTGGAGTTTCTCTGTTATTTGAAAAGTGCAGGATACCTTTTGATGTAACCTCTGCAGCACCTGCTGAGGCTAAAAAATCATCTCTGTGTTATGCAGAAATTCTCCACCCATCACCTCCAAAACTTCTCATGTTCAGGAAGGGCTCATCTAACAAAGCCATAACAGACCCCAGCAATAAAAGGACATAAGTCTTCGTTTTGATTTTGTAATAGACAATTATTCCATATAATATTAACATTATGGAGACTGGAAAATAAAATGATTGAGAGAGTGAGAGAGAGAGAGAACACGTGAGAGAGACTGGGTTGGGGAAAATGACAGACCTCAATTTTATAATTAGAGCAGAAAACCTTGAGAGAAAAATCTGGAGAAGATAGTACAAAAATAACAGATAACTCCTACCTAACATTTATATGTGAAAATTCTATTAGAGAAAATGGAAACAGAAGAGCAGTTAATGACCCCATCTCCTGGCGCTAGCACTTTGTGAAATGGGCCATCCGCCCCAAATGGCAGTGAATTCAGAGACTCTGTTAACCTGCAAGGAATGCCATGGAGGTAATGAGATGTACCTTTCAGGAGCAGTTACCTCATTGCCCAAGCTCTTTCTTGGGAGGCCTGCCCCTTGACCGAAACAGGTGGCGTGTCACTAGCTGTCCTGCAGAGGCCTCTGTGTCGAGGACCTGGGAGGATCTCAGGCCAACACATTTTTCTCTCATCCTTTCTGGTGAGCTCAGGAGATCTTCCTCCATTAGAATCTGCACATGACTTCACAACCCTGTTGGCGCCCTTGATCATAGCCTTGTGAGTGAGCTTGAGCGACCTTGAGAAGAGGGAATCAGCTGCTGTCTTTTGAGGCCCTGATGCCCAGGGACCATGAGAGCATTAATGTTTGTGGTTCTGGAGGACGAAGTTTGAGGCAATTTGATATGCAGCAGTAGATAATTAGTGCAATAAATTAACTCTCCATCACAACAGCATTTATCTTTTTTTTAAAAAAACAGCATTTATCTTATAATTTTAAGGATTTAAGAAATTCATCTGTTTATTCATTATACAAGATCCTGCTGAGAATATACCATCTACTGCATGAGAAAGTATTTCCAATATGCAGATGATGCTTTGCAGCAGGGGAGACCACTGCAAGGGTTTTCAGGGAAATGCCATTCTGGCTTGCCTTCATCCTTCTGCTTTGGTTTAGTTTTATTCAGTTTTGCTTTTGTCTGGTTTACTGGGAATTGAATCCAGAACCTTCTCACAGTGCTATATCCCCAGCTCTTTTTACTTTTTTTTTTTTAATTAAAAAAAAATTTTAGATGCTGTCTGGTTAAGTTATTAAGTTGCCTGGGCTGGGCTTGAAATTATAGTCCTCCCACCTCAGCCGCCCGAAGTGCTGGAATTTCAAGCTTGTAACACAATGCCCACTGCTTTGTCTCTCTTTGGTTTGATTCTACTTCCAAAGTGCAAACGTGGTGACCTCACACTTCTCCTTTTGGCCAAGGGTGCGCTCTGTATAATGCATACAGCATGCTAATATTGGATTGGGTTTTTGATTCTAAATCTCGGAGTCAAGACCCCAGAGATAAAGGGTCTATTCCTGGTCCTGAGACGCTGTGCAGCTGCATGGTCCAGCCAGATTGGCAGCTAAAAGCGTCAGGTTTGCTTGGCACCCATGGAGGTCTTTGAAAGGATTAATGAGATAACGCTAAGACTCACTACATGATTCAGAAGAATAAAGTGTGACAAATATTCTTATGTTCAAAGGTAACCTATTTTTTTCTTAAAATATTTTTGGGTTACTGCAGGGACACAAACTTTTAAAGAAAGTACATTTTTGATCTATTTTTCAACTGTAATGAGACTGGTGGCCAGCTTACAAAAATTCAGGATACATAACTTTTTCATGATGATGTATTGGAGTCTCAAGCTCTTTACAAATCACAGGACTTCCCCAAATGGACTCCATGGTTTCAGGTATCTGAAACATTGTTGTCTCAGTTTCCTCCCTTGTGAGGTAAGTATGTTTACCCCAAAAGGATCACAACCATCACCTACTCCACAGGCAAATAGAAGTGGCATGGTGCACCAGGAAGTTTTGAAGACCTAGAAAACCCTGCTTTGCTGATTTGTCATTTCTTCATATAATTATTTCCCTTGTCACATTCATGGATCTAAATGCACACTGTGTACTTCTTGTTGATGTCACATAAGGCATCTCCTGAGTAGAAGCGGTCTTTTGAGCATCATTTGTCAGAGATGCTAGCTGTAGAAACTGGTGTCTCTAAGGTCTTCAAAAATACTAAGCATGATGATGTATTTTCAAGCCTTGCTATGATTTTATTAACAAGTGTTTTTTCAAAGGCTTGCTTTGTATTTCCTTTGCTGAGTTTTGTTCTCTTTGTTTCTTCAAACCATGTGGTGAAGGGCTATAGTGAACTGACAATTACAAAGAGAAGATAAATAATCATGATACTTATCATAGCAGCCACCTGGGTCTTAAACTTCTCTTCATCTCTGGAAATTCAGCTCAAAAAGAAGCATCGTTATGAGTGTGACTTTAATATTCAATGACAGTCGTTTTGAAATATCCTTGTAAAATGAATTCAGGAGTTGGAGTTTTTGACCATTTGGTACTGAAAGGTTTATTGTTTGCAATAAGTCAGTGCTGAAGTTTTGCTCTTTAACTCTCCCAGAATCTCAAACTTACAAACATTAGAAAATCAGTACACGAAATAGTTAAATAATGATGGTCCTTTTTCCATGTTCTATGTGTGATAGTCAAAGCAAAAGCTTAAAGAACCTCAGTAGCCTGTGTAGAAGATCATGCCTGGATATGCAGCAGGTACATTTTATACCCAGCTGTTGTTACCCCAAAGCCATGTGCAGCTGTGTTCTCAGAAATAAAGTAAGATGGATCTTTTGCAAATGGGATGCAGATCAAGAGATGGAGAGAGGGAGAAAGAAAGGAAGGGTAGGGAACATAAAAAGAATGGAGATGTGTCATTAACATCTACCAATTCCCCACAATGCTTGTGATCTCTATTTACTGAAAATAGTACCAATAAAAATTTTAAAACAAAGAGATGTCATAGCCTCCCTCCCTTGCCCAAGAGCGCTTCAGGAAGCCTCATATTTACACGCTGGATGACACAGAAAAGAATTGTACTGATTGATCACTTCCTCTAGAAATCTCTAAGTGCTAGTACATCTTATTTGTCCTCTCTCTGTCCAGTAAAATTGCCTGTGAACACTTGTATTTTCTGGTTCTGCCAGGAGTGGTTAATAAATTTGAAGATTAGACAGACTTCATAACATTTTAAAATAAATACATATGTGGAAATTAGGCTACGAGAAGGGAAGGAAGAGAGAAAAGGACCAGGTTCAACCTTGGTCATAAAGGTTTAAGTATCTGATATTCCCTAAATACTCTGACTGATGAAAATCTTAAGAACCATCTTTTCAGTCAACACTATCCCAGCACTTGGCTTTTAGCACTCTGGTCAGTGCATCCATTCTATTTTATTTTTCCAGTTTCTGTGGAGATGCTCATCTTTGTCAGGAAGTAGGTTACCCTGTCTGAAGGTTCATAGTGGAGAGGTTGGAATTTCCTGCATTGCTTTATCATTTTTTACTTGAAACAATTTACTGAGTATTTGCTCTTTGCCCTAGATGTACTTCCTGCTAAGGGATGCAAAGCTCAATATGAGTTACTCAGCTCTCCTAACTGGTCACAGTACTCTCTTTGAACTCTTTGAGCTCTATTTGTGATAAAAGATCTTCCTCGACACAGCTGATGAAAGAAGCCAGGACACCTCACTCAGGCCAGACCAAGCAGGAAAGCTTCTGCTGAACAGAGATGAGTCCCACATTCCCTGATTCTTGATAGTCCTCCTTGCTTTGAATACACTTCTTCCTTCCCTCTTGCCATTTTTCTGAAGCAATTCTGGAAGCTCAACTTCGTGGATGTGTTTATGAACTGATCAAAGTATGGTGAATGCTGCTGCCAAGTGCCGTCCAACCGAGAGCCAGGATGGTGAAGACAGTAGAGTGCATCCTCACCTACCTCATTCACCTACTCTGGCACCATTCGCCTTCTGGTTGTTCCCCAAAGAAGAGCTGAACATGAAGGATAAACTGACCAGGAATCCATTCAGGACATCAAGGCAGCCCCAATAGTGCAACTGAAGACACTCAAGAAAGGGGACTCCAGAGCTGCTTCTGAAAGTGGCAAGGATGATGATGAAAGTGTGTTTAAAGTGATCAGGAGTCTTTTTAAAATGGGATTCATGGTGAAATGTCTTTTATGGCAATACGTTTTTAAAAGCATAAATGTACATATTGAGTCCCAACTCTCTTCTAAAGATTTATGGTAAGATTATCATCCCTGGCTCCTTACCATCCCCAGGTCTGCCTATTTCTGCTGCTGGGGAGTGAGAGACCACAACATCAGCAGGGGATGACTTCTCTAGACTAGCTGTCCCTGTCCCTGCCCCTGAAGCTGTACTTCCTTAGGGTTTGTGCTCATTCTGTATCTTCTGTTGGAATAAACCTCTTCCTACCTTTGCTCCTTTTGTGGTTTAAAATTAACTGTTCACCCAAGCTTAGTGGCTTCCTGATACTTGCATTTTATTTCATTGATTGTCACTGCACCTGAGAATTAGCCTTGTGTAATTCTCTGTATAATGAGACATTTTATAGCAATGAAATGTCTCATCTACCTTTCTGGTGCAATCTCTTGCATTGCTGTGAAGTTTTAATAACATTAAAACAATAAGTAGAGTTATATTGACTCTGAAAAACACAGGTGTTGAGATGATTGGCTGACTAAAAATAATATAGCATAATATAATAATAAAATTATGCCTTTTAATAATTTTAATGGAAATTTTTAGGCATATAAGAAAATGGATAGACACAAGTGAGAAATTTGTCATAAAATAAACTTTTTAATGTGGCACTCATCCATTTTTTGAAATTTGCTCCTGTTGCATTGGGAAGATTTAGGAGAAGCAAGCTGGTGAGCTAATTATACTACTTAACCAGCCTTTAAAATCAAGCTTATCTTTTTCTATCCATATAACAATAGAAAACAGGGTCTTTAGGGTTCCCGAACAGTTCTACTGTGCTGCTAGCTAGTGACAACAGGTAGAACTATTACACATTGGGAAATAGTCACCCCAACATCAGTCTGGGCAAAATTACATGCGATGAAAATTGATGTTTAAATTTTTAAAAAGGCTAGGAAAGTGTGGCAGTTGTTAGAAAAGTCATGAAAGATTGAGTTGGTTGAGTGCACCCAGCAAACCTTCTGCTTTCTCGGGCACAGGTTTAGAGTCACTGGCAACCTTGCTCCTCTGAGAGGATGCAAATGTCAGCCCAGATCTTGGAGATGTTCCCTCCCTCCAAGCACAGCTCTGCTTTGATTCACTGGGCCCAACTACAACCAGAGTGTTACCATTTGCGTTCTTAAAACACATGTGTTGCTGGTATAAGAAGAAGTGTGTTGGCTCTTTAGAAAACTCTGCCTTTGAAAATGCAAAGTTAGTATATTAGCACATTAAGGTAGACTGCAGTTTGCTGTGTGTTTCTGTTTCATTTTTCCTAACAGTTGAACCTGTGACCACAGCCTCAGGGAGTTTTTATCAATTTAATATGAGCTGATGGCCAGTGAATAGCCAGCCTCCCAAATCATTTTGTTTTTAATGAGTAGCAAGGAGACGGAATAGAAGAACACTGAGATAAAATCATACACTTTCAATGTATGATACATGATTATTTTTCTTTTGGTTTATCATTAATGAAAAATCCCAATAAGAAAAATTAAATACTTATTTCCATTGAGATTTAGGACCTGAAATGAAAGTGAACCATTACACTATTTACTGGTGTATTGTAAAACGGCAGTTACTTGTGAAAGTTGTCAGATTCAAGATGAAGTCACTTGTGTCAAATTCAGACAGTGTCAGGGGAATCCTGGGGGATTAGGACTCCACATGGGATTAGACCGCTTACAGCACCTTTCTTAAGGTCAGCTAAGTACTCATACAAGAAAACTTGTCCTGCACAAGTCTTGTGGGCTCTATCGAAAGAACAAGCCTACTGTGACTTCTTTTGTTACACTAACTGAACTGCATCCCCAGTGCATTTTTTATTTTTTATGTTGAGACAGTGTCTCCCCAGGTTGCTAAATTGCCCACACTGTAGTTGAAGGGTCCTTTTGCCTCCATCTCCTGGAATGCTGGGATGATGAGAGTACGTCACCACATCAGCTTCTGCCAAGGCTTTAAAACTAGTTTATCCAGTAACCCCAGCCACCGACTAATCAGAGCTCGCCAGCTTTCACCTCCAGGCGTGGCACCAAGAGCATCCTTTCCAAAGACCCCATAGAGCCTTCCCCTTTCACCAGCTGTCCCTGTCTTTTCTCTTGCTGCTTGGGCTTACCGGAGACCACTCTGACCTGTGCCTGTGTGTCCCTGACTGAAATCCTATTCTTTATCATCCCCAAGACAAAAGCCTTTGTGTGGAGATTCGTCCACACTGTGCCTGCCTTTTGCGAGCTCTGTGAAGAGAATGCAGCTCCTGACGCCATCCACTATCTCTGTAAACCACCTGTGGCCCCTGCCTCTTGCCCCAGTCAGGAGAAACCTCACACAGGCTGCCAAAGGCAATTGAGAAGCTGCTGCAGTGTTTCCTGAATGCTCTAGAAACCATGCCAAATGGGAGTTCAGTTCACTTAAATGACTTTTGGAGCTGACTCCTGTCTTCCCGTCCAAGCTCCTAGGTTGAAGTCCTAATCCCAAGCATCTCAGAATAAAACCATGTGCTCCTCCCAGTTTAGGGTGGGCTTTTGGCCAATATGCCTGGTGTATTTATCTTTAAAGTAAATAGAGAAATTTAGGTACCTCAATCTAAATGGAAAAAAAGATAATCAATGTATGCTAACACAAAAAACACAGAGGTAGTGAATTTATCCAACAAGGATTTTAAGGCAGCCATGCTAAAAGTTGTCCCACAAGCAACCACAAACATTATTGCTAAAATGGAGGAAAATAGCCTTAAAACAAAACCTTGAAGGCCTCAATGAAGAATTAGAATACTCAAGACTGTTCCAAAAAACACAAGGTTTTTGAGAGAGAAGAGAAGCTCAGAATAGCCTCTCTAATACAAACAGAGCTTACAAGAAATAGGTATTTTTACAAATTTATTTGTGATATTAGTTTGCCAGGGATAACCATTTTAAACTTCTGCCTTTTCTACTGGCTATGGTATTTGCCTATGTTTCTAAATAATAGGTTTGTTGTCTGATTTCTTGTTTTTCAGTTTTAAGAATCATCCACTGGCTTGTTAATATTAAAAAAAAATGAAGATGTTACCACATACACACACATGCACACACACCCTTTACCTCTTCTTATCTCCCCAGGGTAGTTCTGAATTAGATCAATGTTCTATGTTACATTTTTATGATAAAATACATATTATCAGTTCTCAGAAATGGAAGATATTTTCAGTGAAATTATGTGCATTTTTATTCCCACTAAGCCCTGCATTGTTTAACTTGCTATTCTAAGTGTCTTCTTATTTCCTCTATGGATCAAAGGCTAATTTCACACCCTCAAAGGCTGACCACCATCTGCTCTTGCCAGTGGGAGAAAGCATGATTTTGTTTCTTTGTTTTGTTTCATTTTAAAAACCTACATATGTGTTATTCTGATAAAAATAAAATGTGACCTATGAAATAAAAGCAATCCCAAGGAGCTTAGAAGAATGTAAAATTTTTTAAAATGTGAGAATTTTCTATAGTTCTGGTGTAGCAGAAAATGCCCCCCAGCCAGTATACTTCAGTTTCTTGGTGGTCCAGGTAATAGTTCCTGTTCCAGTTCAGGTTGCTTCTGTCTCTTAGAAACGGCTGGTCACTGTGATGCATAGCTGGTCACTATAATGCACATGGTATAAACCAATCCCCAACTGACAAGCTATTCTGCCTCTGAACTTCCTGCTTGGTTATCCCATAGAAGCCCTAGATCACCAGAGATCAGGGCCTGATATTCTGGGAATGATCTTGGTCGGTGCCCATCAAAATGTAAATATATCTGCCTCCAAATCCTTGCTGTTTCTGCTTGTTGTAGCACCTGTGCACAGTTGTTTTTTAGAAGGGGAACTGAGACTCAAAGAAGCACAGAGAAGACCACCATCCCTGAAGTTAGCCACCAGTGATGAGTGAGGAGGCAGACGAGGACCACAGTTACCCGAGTCACCAAGGTTAGAAGAGTTCACCTCCAGGGCCTGAAGAACAGCAGCTGTGCAGTGAGGACGCCTTCTGCCCTACAGCCAAGGGTGCTATCCACACCCTGTGGGGGCAGAGTGAAATTGCAGAGGGCTGAAGCTGTCCATCAGGGTTAGCTGGTGGCCAGGATAGGAGCACAGCTACCCCACTGTCAAGACAAATGAGCCGAGGAAGATGATGAGAAGAGCTCTCAGGTCCAGTGGCAGCAACACCTTCCTCTTTTCAGTACTGGAGTTTAGTCTGAGCAAATCTGCAACCTCGCGTGTGAGTAAACCGAGAAGGATGGTCCCTTGGTTGAATTAGGTAAGAGAATTTTGCCCATCTCCTTTGCTGATGTTAGTGTGCTTATAGTGGTCTTAAAACCATCAACCTCATAGCAATTAGCAAAGTGTACAGTGGCTAACCAGGTCACACCTGCTTTGTGAAATTATCTCTTGTGCCCAGTCATGATGCACATGAGTTAGGATTTTACTTGTAGCTCTTCATAGATCATTTTATTTTAGAGCAATAATAGAACAGGCCCTTAAGTGCCTATTTGGTAATTGCTTGTTTAATAAGTACTTAACTGAAGTACTTTTCATTAACACATAGAGAATTTAGAGGAGAAAATAATAGCAAAGTACACTGTTGACACATAGATGCTGTGGCCCTTGGATGCCACTAGCGAGGCTGGCGGGGACTAGTTCTTGGCTTCTCTTTCAGCAAGCATGTTTGAAACTCCTGTGTTCTAGATTCCCAGCTGGGTGCTGGGAATGTAGAAATGTTCAGCAGTCAGATCTCAAGCACCCTCACTGGCTGTCTCGAGGACAAGGCAGCTCTTCAGTGGAGCATTAGGTGTGAGCAGGAACGTTCCTGGAGGAAGGGAAGGACTCACTCTGAAAGGACACAAGACCAAATCTACCCGCTTCCTTGGCCTCTAAAGTGCCAGCCCTCATAGGCCAGCCTTACAATCAACTCAGATGCTTTAGGTATAGAATATGTGCATTAGAAATAGTTATTTCCCTCCATTTATTCCTGCAGTTTTGATAAACCTCTTTAAATCTTTAATGGGATAAAAGACACCCTGAAGGCTTGGGCTTTAAGGCCATCAGTTCTTCACTGAGACCCTGCATCTTGTCCTCTTTAACTGCATGATTGCAGTGTGTTAGATCTACTTGAAATCACTTATGCTTGTCGAAATTAGAAACAGTGATCACATGATCAAGTGACATTCAGCACTGAATGGCAGGGCGATAGTACCTACCATGGAATAAATGCCGTTTCTTACTAACTTTTGCCTTATTTGAGGTAACTATGTTATAATACCAGTGTGCGTGGGGAAATGATTATTTTTCAGAGAAGAAAATTTTAAAGCTTTAGAAATTATCACGTTGAGGTTCTTGCATGGCCTTTCAGAAATTCACTAATGCACCTTTACCTTTGATATGTGTGAACAGATTGCTATATTTAAAAAAAAACAAGGAGTCAAAAAGGGTGATTATGCTTCTCGACCTCCCATGATTGTAACAAATACCTGAGGAAATCAACTTATGAAGAAGAGTGGTTTATTCCAGCTCATGATTTTGGAGTATCAGCCTCTGGTTGGTTGGTCCAATTCCTTTGCCTGTGGCCACAGAGGTCTGGCTCCTCATTTGACTTGGAAACAAAAGATAGAAGGGACTTGAGGCCCAATATCCCCTTCATGTGTGCACCCTGTTGCTCTAATTTCCATTCTCTTAAGTGTTTCTCAACCTCTTGAGAGTGCCATAGATTGGTGACCAAACCTTCAACACACTGTCATTTTGGAGAACCCTAACCAAGTCACAGGGTGGCACTGCCAGTTGTTAAATGTAACCCCATGCAGTCACACACTCAGAGGCATGAGAAAGTATTGGGAATGGAGACGTTTTTCTGAGTTTGCCTTTCTGCGCACACTATCACAAGACATACGCTGGTCTCTTCTATCTGGACCAAGGGCATATTCAGGATTTTGGAACAATATGCATCTAGCAGCTATTTAGGTCATGCATGACAAGCAATCTTGATATTTATTTCCTCTAAAAGAATGCCACCAGTGAGATGCGCTTCAATGCCATCTAGTTACTTGGCATTCACTAATGAGAAGGGAAGCCAAGTGGACAAAAAATTTAGATTAGGGGTTAGAAGTGGCAGAACTGCTGAAAAATTATAGGATGGGGATTTCTTTTTTCAGTGAAAATAATTTGAGATGGTTAATTACTCAGTTAGGATTCTTCAATGTTCCATCAATTTCAACAACCCCCCCCACATATTTTAATTTTTGTCCCCCAAATACCCGTAATGGTTTATAATTTGAGTATGGCTCCAATGGGTGCATCTGTGACACGCAATCTGTACCATTGCTTTAGACTCTTCTTTGAACATTGTCCATGGGTACATTCCACATGCTAATTAACTGTGTTTTTTTTAAAATTTCATAATACAAGCAAAGAACTAACCTCTTCCTTTACTCTGCTGGACACTGCCTGAGGTCCAGCCAGCAGAAACCGTCAGGATCTTGCACTTGAGTGTAGCCAGCTGCTTGTGTAGCTGTCTCTGAGTACTGCAAGCAATGGGGCAGGAAGCAGGTAGGGGTGATGTCCTGGTGTCCCCGCAGTGCAGTGCAGTGGCCACTCCTGCTCTTTCCTGGGAAGCCTCCGGATCCAGGCCCGGGAGCACTGGTGCTAAAGTTCTATATGATGGAAACAGGACTGGCCAGTAGGTCAGGTCATCTGGACAGGTGTGAGTGTCCTCCAAAGAGCTCACGAGTTGAAATTTGATTTCTATCGCAAGGTATAAAGAGTGTGCAGGCTTCATCTGACTGTAGCATTTAGAGCTGTAGCCTTAGGCTTAGAGAGTTTGCCTAATCCTCATCACCTGAATTCTGAGGCTTTGGAAGAAAAGGGAGAGACACCACACATACGCACGGATCCTCCCTCTCTGCCCACACAGTGTTCTGCACTGCTTCAGGGCTCTGCCAGCAAAACAGTCATCTCCAGATGTGTCCATGACTCCACCTCACCAGCTAGGAGTCCAAAATGTCTCTTTCCTGTGTAACACACTCAGCTTCGAACATTTTGTTACAGCAATGAAACCATGACTCACACAGTAGCTGGCTAGGAACACCTACATAGTTCCATCTCCAATGATATACTTTCTTAATCACAGAAATAAATGCTCGGTACTTAATGGTAATTAGTTAGGGTGTCTACTTTGACTTTCAACCTTTCAGGAAAATTCATTCATATGGGCTTGAGGAATGAATCCTTTGTGTGATTTCCCCCATATAACTTGAACTGACTTAGACACCTTCAACTTTAGTAATTTCAGGATTTCAGCATTTTAGAATTGGGGTCCTAGCCGGGCGTGGTGGCACATGCCTTTAATCCCAGCACTCTGGAGGCTGAGGTAGGCGGAGCATTGTGAGTTCAAGGCTGGCTTGGGCTACAACGTGGTGCAAGGCTGACCTGAGCTACATAGTGCGACCCTGCCTCAAAAAACCAGGGCCGGGAGTTTGGCTCAGTGGCTTAAGCACCTGCCCTGGTAGGCGCAAGGCTGTGAGTTCAATCCCCGGTGCCGCAAAAAAAAAAAAAAAAAAAAAAAAAAAAAAAAAAAAAAAAAAAAAGAATTGGGGTCCTATGGTGGAGTATCCCAAAAGAAACCCACTGTATGTAGCACTCCTGCGACTACCTTTGTCCTTGAAATTCTCTATTATTCTGTTTATATTCATCTTTGTCTGTCAGAAGACCACAACTACCATGATAATGGAGTATATCCCCAGCAGCATCTAAACTTTATTTAGAATTTATTCGTCTTGACTAAATGTTCTCTAAGCTACAAAGAATACTAATTCATAGTTTAAACTCAAATTACCTATGTTGAAAGGGCTACAGTAAAGATAACTTCATTTACAGATGATTATTTTAAATGGACATTGATTTGTGGAAAATACGACAGCTTGAAAGTAGGACATGAGTTCTCAATTTTGTTCTGCCTGAAAGTAGACAAGCTAGAATTTGCAGGAAAAATCCATGTAGAAGCAGCTTCTGGAAGCTCCTTTGCTGCCTTGTCATGCGGTGTAGATCACTCATTTTGCCTCCACATGATTTAGTCCTCCCTATGTAAAGTGGGGTGTCAGAGTGATTGTCTCCACTGGAAATGTTGTCAGACCCCTTGTATAGATTATATACTTTCTTTGATCTATAATATAAGAGGAATAACTCTATTATTTTTACTATAGATACAGGTATTTATAATTATGCTTCAATATGTAAAGAACTAGAAATTTATCACTTGCACTGATAGGGCAACAAAAATCTGAACAACTGAAAAATCTAAGACTTCTCTTGCGCTCACCAGAAAGCAGGTTTCAGAAAAAAAAAAATGACATCCCAAAATCAGTAGGAAAGACCAGGCCCATGGATGCTGTGTGAACCAATGAGATGCTATAATGGTTGATACATTGTGTCAACTTGAGAAGTTTAGAAGTTTAACTAAGTGATTCAGCAGGGGGCCAGAGGCCTTACTTTGTAAACATCCTCAGCCTATGTAAGAGCAAGGCAATGAGATGGTTTGAGTGCTACTCCCACCCATAGGGGTGGCCTGCTTACAATATAAGGGAGGAAAAGAGGCTTGTGTTCACCCCTTTTGCTCTTGTTGCTTTGCTGTCTTCTGCCTCCTTGAAGTGTTGCCCCTGTGCATGCCATCCTGCCTTGGAGCCAGCTGATTATGAACTGAAACCTCCACAAACTATGAGCTAAATAAACCTTTCCTTCCTTAATTTTGGGTATTGAGTATTTTGTCTCAGCAAAGAGATAAAAATAACCAAGACAGAAGCCAACAGAAAGTTCAGTAGAATTTGGGAAGTCTGAGGTGTGCACTGATGTCAGAGGGTGAGGCTTCTAGAAGCTGCAGTGCTTCAGGAGATTTTCAGTTCTTTATAAACTTTTCCTCCCAAAACAACCAGATATTCCGAGGGAGGAACAAGAAAAACCACAAAGCTCAACCCTCTCCCCCAACACACTCAGCACGGCTGGGTGTGTGGGGAGCAGTCGCTGGCAAGTCCAACCTGACTCTTTCCAACTTTGCTTTATGGAAAAAAGGCTCTGTCTGGATGGAAAATTATCAAAGTGTACACTGAGTTACTGGCCAATTCTGCTAAAGGGAAAGAAAGGAAGAGGGATCAATATCAGATATCTGACCAGAAGCATCCTTCTAGTCTCTCTGAAGCAGCCAATCCTTAATCTGCAGGAGAAAAGGATTCAAAGTGAACTCCAAACCAAAGTTGCTCTCTCTTAGATCACGTTAGCACAAATTTCCAAATTTAAAGCTTCATAGGTTTCATTAAATGTGTGCTTTTCTATAACTATACCCAACTTTATTTTTTCTGCTCTCAATATGTTCAGATTTTACAAACAAAACAAAACAAAAACATGAGACAGATCCAAAGACAAGGAAAACATCTCATCCAAAGTGACAAAGGTACCATCAGACCTAGATCCAAATGTGATAATATCTTCAAGTTATCAGGCAATTAAACATATTCTACATGACATGTTAATGACTGAAATGGAAAGGCTGAAGATGACAACATGCAAAGCAAGATCAGTTGGAGATTATGAGATAGCATCAGCGGGAAATGCTACAAATAAAGACACTACAGTAATCCTGACATTGTTGACAAATCCCTCTGACGGGGTCTGGAGTAGAGTTAAATAACATGACTGATAAGGGGGAGCCGCTGAACCTTAAGACACATTAATAGGAACATCCCAAAGTGAAGACAACAGGAAAAGAATGAGAAATAAAACCATTGGAACAGAAAAGGAGCATCCGAAAACCGTGGAACAAAACCAAACGGCGTAATACATGAATAATTGGAATCATAGAATGACACAGAAGAGTAAGGAGAAATCGTAGAAGAAATAATGATTAACAAGTTCAACTTAAAAAAAAATAAAGTAAACCACAAAACTAAAAAGTTGAGAGGATAACAAGTTTAATGCCACACACACACACACACACACAGCACACATGTGCGTGTGTATATCCCTGTAGACACACACTCCACTAACATATCATATATAAATTTCTGAAAGACAAAGACAAAATCTGGAAAAGAGACAAAAGGATAAAATATGTTAGCTTCAAAAAAACAAGAATATCTTAGCACTCTTTCAAATTTTTTTCATTTTTTTCATGCCTAAATCTTGTAACCTGAACAACTAGTAAGATAACAATATGCAATATATTAACTAGGGTTAATTCCTTACTATTTTTTGAAATTCTGTATCGTTTCTGTCCTTTTTTGCTGTTTTGCTTTTTAAAATAAATTTAAAAAAAGAAATACGAATAACAACTACAGCAGAATTCTGATACAAAATCATGCAAACAAGAAGAGAGTGGTAAGACCTACTTTAAGTAAAGCAAAGATCTGGCTTATGTAGGAAAAAAGTCCCACAAAAGTGAAGAAATAAAGCTCCTCTCAGGCGGGGAGGCGGGGGGTGGGGGTGGGGTGCAGTTCCGTGGTAGAGCAGTCCCTTAGGACGCATAGACCTCGGGCTCAATCCCCAGAAGCTTCTCAGATGAATGAAAACCAAGAGCCTTCATTCCCGGTAGAATTGTCCTAAAAGGAAGAGGGGAGAAAATGGAAACCCTCACACATTGGGAGAGAAGATGAACTCATGGTCTCTACCAGGAGAGAGCGTGAGCCGGTTCGGTCTGCTCCCTGGTGTGTGACCGGATGTCCAGCTCTGGGCTCTGAAGGCGCTGGGCTTGCTCTTTGGATCACTGTGCAGAGGACAGAGCAATAGTATGAGCCGCAGAAAGTTCAGAACAGGATCCATGATTCCAGGCGGAAAGCGAGGTGGGAAATTATGGGATCACAGAAATAGGAAGCCTGAAAGGCAGTGGCTGAGGGAGCAGGAAAGGGGTGAATCTGGGAGAGGTGAGAGAGAATTCTCATCCGTGGCGTGTTTACACAGCACAGCTGAAACCCTTTAAATGAGGACAGAGAATTATCATATCCTAAGTGAACATCAGAGAATCCCTCAGCATCATCTTTAGCCCTTTCAGCCCTTGAGAATTAGTATTGACATCGGTGGCTCTGTGGTTTCTTGGCCCCAATCATTGTCATTACCCTATCATGCTTGGGGAACAGGTTACATAATGCTGGCACAGAAAAAAGCCTAATTAATGAGCCCAATACTGTAATTCAAAAACAACTGTCAAGGGGGTCCACCTTATACCTGTAATGTGGTATCAGCAAACTTTAGGGCAAGATAAATACTCTTTATGAGGAACACCTGCTATTCTGTGATGCCTCAACTATAAGGTAAAAAAGGAATCTTTGAAGACAGAGAGAACTTATGAGGATTAGCATTAAATTTTTAATGATATAAGATTTTCTCTAACAGCTAAGATCTTTCCTTGATCTAAAACAGGAAAATGTCTTTTGTTGATTGACTGTGATGGGTACAGTGACAAAGCATGAAGACAGGCAGAGAGAGGCCAGGGAGGGACCCGGTTTGTGGATTTTACAAGTCTCACAATCTATTGTGTCTCAGTTTTCTTATCTCCATCAGAAGGGACGTGAACAACTGGGCGGGGGTGGGGGTCCATATGACACCTGACCCTGAAATGGAAAGGGACCTCATTAGATTCAGACAGGAGAATTCAAATCTTGCCCCAAGGTATAGTAGCCAAGTTTCCCACCCGGGGATGCTGTGAACAGGTGTCTGTGAGTTGAAGATGATTATGTGTGTCTCGCAGTTTATTGGTGAGAAAGACTGTATCAGCAAAACCTAGGTCCCGCTGTGAGGAGCATGGAACTCATCTGACTGCGCTATGTGAGGATTTAATTTGCCTCACATCACAGAAAGCCCAGAGAGAGTTGATGTAATGTCAGCGCTGCACTTTCCTGGGGTTTCTCCCTTCTTGTCTGTGTTCAGCGGGCTGCTTTATAACCTCATGGTCAGAGTTTTCCTGATGTAGCTCCATCATCAAAGCTACACTAAAGGCCGTTGTCTTAGTTATTTTTCTCATCACTGAGACAAAATATCTGACACCAAGAGTTAAAGGAGGAAAGGTTTATTGTAGCTCACAGGTTGTGGAGGTTTCAGTCCATAGTTAGCTGGCTCCAAGGCAGAGTGGCCTTGCAGAGGGGTATTGTAGAGGAGAAACAGTCCATGGCAGGGCAGGCAGGAAGGCACTAAGCAGCAGTAACCATAGGCAGCCCATCTGTCCCTTTTATTCCACCCAGGCTACCAGCCTTTTGGGTGGTTCCACTATGCTCATTCCAATCAGTGGGCTAATTTAGATTCATACATCTTAACCCCAGTATAACATGCCCTAGATCCCACCAGCTCCATAAAGCTTCACCTGTGAGCACGTGAAGCTTTGAGGGAACATCAATATACAAGCCATAACAACAGGAAAAGGGAGAGAAGGAAGAGGGAACCTGTTAATGCTGGCCTGGCTATAGGTCTGTCACACAACCATCAGCAGCTGCACTGAGCCTGGGAATATGACTATTTAGCCTGTTGATGCCTCTGTCATGGAATCAGGGGTAGGGAAATGGAATTCGGCGGACCAATCCTAGCATTGGAAATGAGGAAAGGAAAGGGTGTGGGATGGAATAAGAAGTAGCAGGAAAGCTGAGATTATCCCTACAGCATCAGGCATTGCACATGGGTGCATGCAGGCTGAACTAGGAGCCTGAGCAGGAACCAGGCTGGCAACTTGCTGCTTGCTCTGCATCAAATTACACTGGTTAAGGACTGTTCCCCATGTCAGTTGTTAGTGCCCCTGTCGCTCTCATGAAGCCTTTTCAATGACCCAGGCCTTTGACTTCCCCTGTGCCTCTGTGCTCAGGACTCACGCTGATCCTGATGTGATTTCTAATCTGAGGCAGCCACCTCAGGCTTCACCTCATTGCCAAGGGATGACTGCTTTCTTCTGCGAAGTTTAAATTGCCGTCCCTGAACTCCTTGCTCTGCAGAACAATAGATAATGAATGACTTGCTGAGTCTTCAATTTTTTTTTTGTTTTAATAAAGTATAGTAGTACACTAACCACAGAAACTACTAACTATAAGAATTCACAAAAGCAACTCGCTCTAACTGTAACATTTTAAAATGAACCTTTGGG
The DNA here is from genome assembly GCA_004363535.1 of Dasyprocta punctata. Taxonomy (NCBI): domain Eukaryota; kingdom Metazoa; phylum Chordata; class Mammalia; order Rodentia; family Dasyproctidae; genus Dasyprocta; species Dasyprocta punctata. The sequence continues at coordinate 21,181 of RJWM01030197.1, forward strand.
GGCACGAGCATAGAAAATAGTACTCGGGTCTCTAAAGTGAATGCTTTTCTTTGAAACTGTAATACAGGGAACTGGATATGTCTATCTGCAGCCTCTTCTACACGGCCATGTTCCCAGAGTCCAGTCCGGGCCCTGGAGGAGGGATGGGTGGCTGAGAGCTACCTGCTGGACAGAAGAAGACTAAGATGAGATACAAACAGGAATGCAAACTTTCCTCTAACAAGCTTTGGCAGAGGTCTGGATTTCTGCTTAAATGTCAGAGATCTGTATGAATAAGTCAAATTAGATGAAATCGCATATATTCAGTGCAAAACTTTGGTGTCCTCTTTCCAGGCTCACCTTTTAGTTGCAAACAAACCAAATAGAAACAGGCTGAAAAAAAAGCAATGTAAAAGCTGATGTTGTGCATAATCGCAAAATAACAGCATATTTTAAACTTAGCTTGCTACATTCCTCCATTTGAATTGTAATAACTTGAAGGAAATGAGAATGAGGTTAACAATCTTAGAAGCCAAAACATGAAACAAACAGCAAAACAGGTGAGGTCGAGCAAGGCGAGGCAGTGACACACACAGCAATTCATCATTGGGACGCTTGTCTGAAGAAATTGATTACTTGAATAAAGTCCCCTCAAGTGCACTTTTCAGGACTCCTTCACTGAAAGAGGATATTTCTTACCAGGGACATATTTAGTACATAATGTCCACATCCTTCATATAGGGATAAAAAAATAAAAAGAACTCTTTTAAATTCTTATCTCTAGATTTTTGAAATAGATATCAATTGAGAGCAGCTACCATAGGAAGAAGACAATGGTGCGTGATGCACCTGACGTATGCCAGACCTGGTGCTGAGCACTGTGGAGTTGTCTACCACTTTGTCACCACAGTGACTATTATGCCAACATTAAAATTACTGATGAGACCAAGCCACAGTCCCCAGTCATCTGGACACCAAAGAACTGTTTCATAGAACCGAGAAAGGTAGTGACTCAGGGATTAACCTATTCCCTGAACTTCTGATTATTTTCAGTAAAGAAGTATTAAAAAAAATCAGTTAAATATTTGGGAGCTGCCAGTTTTCCTCATGAATATGCATGTTTTGCCCTGCATTGCCTTAGGTAGGAACATCTATTCATCTTGGAAATGAATGTTTCTAGCTGTCCTAATATCAGGACTAATGGTGTGTGGACAGAACACAATGAGAAACCATCCTCATAATAAAACTGTGGGTACTTCATCAAGGGATTCTTTGATATGCAAAGTCAACAGTGTCCTCAGAAAATGAAGAATGGTGTTTCCCAGAGCTAGTCTGCTCACAGAGAAGCAGAAATACCAAAAGTTACCGAATCCAGGTGGGAATTTGTAGGTTGACTTAGGCAGAAGGTAAGAGGGGAAGGGAACTGAAGCAACAATTGCATTTTGAAGGGTCTGTCTAGACTTTTGAGGGGTAAGGACAAAGAACTAAAAGAACCACATGTTCTCAGAGCAACCACACTTAAGGGTCATACTGACCCTTAAGAAGAAGCACTTTACTGTGAATGGAGTTGTGGTGTTGAGGAAACCCAGTACTGAATGGAAAGGAGGATGTCTTGTACCAAGGAGTTGGAAGGCAAACTATTTATTACACCGGCTGGAAGACTAGTTCCAAATTACCAGCCCCAAGTCAATTTTGGGTTTTGGTTTTCTAGGGTTTGCAAACAGGAAGTACAAAAACCGATAGCAAATCAATTATGCACTATGTCATATGTTGTTAGACAAATTGGGCCAATTCATTTAGAGGGATTGTTTATCATAAGACAGGAGAGTTTGGGGAGGGAGTTGTAGCAAGGAAATGGATGAAATCATATATGTCCTTGTTCTTGACTAGGCTAGCCAGTCCTTGGAACAGTTAGTAAAACAGGATAGATTTTTTAGGTGGGAAAACAGAACCACTGCAGCTGGGCTGGGTCAAGTTGACCTGAACCGGACTATCTACAGACATTAGCTGGATGCAGTCAGTCAAGGCTGGCTGGGTTTGCGGGTCCAGTTACGAGGTGGGCCAGATGAGCACATCCCATCTCAAATGGTGCAAAGCTGTCAGGGAGTTCTTACATTTTGAACTTTCTGTCACAGGGGGAGAAGCAGAATCGCAAGAAAGTATGTCAGGGAAAGAAAGATCTGGTTCTAAAAGAAGCTTAAGATTTTGACTAGAAGCATTTTTGAAGATAGTTTCAAATGCCACCCTCAGATGGTAGCTAGAGTCTGGGTCAGGGAGAGAGAGAGGCAGAGACAGAGACAGAGAGACAGAGGGAATAATCAGGGATTTGTTTGCAGGAGATCGAGTTGCAGGGGCAACCAGAAATGGCCCCTGGTCACCATCGAGTGTCCAGAAGCAGTCTCCGATCTGTGGGTTGCACGGGCGGAAGTGTGCCTGGCTCCCAGGCACAGATATTCACACTGATGTGAAGAAGTTGGAAAGA
>RJWM01030198.1:0-23719 GCA_004363535.1 Dasyprocta punctata
GCAGGGTTCGACCCATGTCATAAGAGCTCAAGCGCAAAGCACAGAAAAATCAGAGAAGACACGGCCATTAGATGTGGGCCTCCAGGTAGGAAGAATCAGACAGGAAACCTACCCTGGGAGGCAACAGTCACACGGACACAGCCTTCCCCACAGATGGAGATGATAGGACCCATCGAGCCCAGAGGCTCCCAAGCATGTTGGTCTTAGGACTCTTTTGCAATCTTAAAGTATCGAAGATTTCAAAGATCTCTTGTTTAGGCAGACCGTATCTATGAACACTTACTCCATTGAAAATTAAACAAAAATGTTTTAATTTACATTAATTCATGTAAGACAATTAAACCCCTTATACATTAATATACATGATATAGTTTTATTAAAAAAAAAACAGATTTTCCTCCCCAAAACTGTAGGGAGTGTGGTGTTTTTATTGTTTATGTTGGCAAATCTGCTTTATTGGAAGTCTCCTGCCTGCCTCTCTATTTGATCCATTATGAAGACAAAAATTACGTTGCTTCTAGAAAACTCCAGTTGGGAGAGAATGAGTGAAAATGGCAAATGATATGTCAGTCTCATTTTGAAAATAACTTGACCTTGCAAATTCTCTGTAAGAATCTTGGAGAATCTAATAAAGTAGACCGAGGATAGGAACAATTTAGAGCTAAAAAGACAAATGCAGGCTTCACGAGGAAGTACAAAACATGAGCTATGATTACAATTATAACAATGTACTATGACCTCACATATATATACAACACCTTGTTATTGACAAAAAAGCATTTACACATACACACTATTTTTGGTGCTTGCAACAGTCCTATGTGGAATTATTCTCATTTTATAAACGAGGACTCAAAAGTTGAGAGAGGTTAGTTAATATGCCCAGTGTCACCTAAGCGGAAAAGTTGTGTGCAACATTCCCATCGTGACCCCATATTGAAAATCAGTTTTATGTTCAAGGATATAGAAACATGGATATAGGCTTCTGCATCTGCTACATAGAAAAATGAGACCCAGAGTTTGGAAAAAGACTTGCTTTGATCTGCAAGAAGGATGACTTGGGTCTGGAGCCCAGATTTGTTGGCTCTAGATTAGTCCCAGTAACTAAGCAAGCATATGCCAGTTGTGAAACCTTCCACAGCAAATTTTTTTAGAAGAGTTGGATTCTAAATTCATCTAGCAGATGAATGGCTGCTTAGATACAGTGAATTAATTTATCCTTTGTTCTTTAATCCTATTCACACATTAAGGGCTTCTTTGTGGTCTTCAACAACTGACCTGAATTGAAGGAAGGAAGGAAGGGAGGGAGGAAGTTTGGAGGGGTCTGTCAGAAAGGAAGAAGGTAAAAGGAGTAATAGTTGTTACTATGTTTTAGCGTCTTTTCACCTAAGAATTCACTCTCTGTTTTTTTTATTTTTATTTTTTTGAGGAAATACAGTATTCATGTAAACACTGTCTCATGGAGACAAAGAACCTGAAGCCTAGTATAAAAGCTGTGCTTTTAAAATATAATATTAATAAATGTACATGACTGCTTTTGATATAATGAAGCTAAGTAATTGTTAATTTACTAAATGTAACATGTTAATTTTTTCAGTGTCTTCCATATAAAAGTTGTCACTAAACAACACTCCAGAGCCCCATTAAAATCACTGAATGCAAGCAAATTCAATTAGTGTTCGCTTTCGAGGCAAAGCATGCTATTCATATTAGGTCTGTAGATGTGGTAATGTAAGCATTAAGGAGGGTCCAAAAGCAATTTGGAGAATAAATGGCTGGGAATGGGGCCACTAAGAATGGAGAGAAAAATAGATTAATTATTATGAAAGGAAAAAGCCATCAAAACAAAGTTAGAGTGGCATTCTATGTGCCAGCCCCTCAGAGGGCAATAAGCCACTCTCAGATCCTTAAGTAACTAAGTAATCATCATCTTGACTATAAATCATCTCCAGCTCTAAAGATCTTTCAGTAAGAGCCTCTTTATTCCTAGGTTCAATGAATTTAGTACCTTTTATTGAAACTAATTATGTCTGTCTTTAAGATATACATATATATGGCTTTGCAAAAAATACTAGCAGTGGATAACATCTGAGGAGGGCTTTGTATATCAGCTCTTCTCAGTTACTGAGTAAGAATGACACTGCATGCTAGTATACCAAAGTCACTTTGATATAGCTCAAGAAAACACCTATTATCTTACCGTTGAGAAAATCTCAAACAGATGGAAGCCTTCCAAGGCAGTTTTTAGTTCATTACAACTTCTCACCCAACAAAACCTCTACAGATAAACACAGCAATTGACAATAACAGTCAGACACTAAAGCACCAAGTCTGAAGAGAGGCCACTTCCTCTGCCTCCCAACTGTAGTCTGTCCTGGTGACTGTAGATAGGGCACTGCCTTGGAGACACTTTCATGCCCTGGATAGGGGTGGCTTGCATTCCTCTGAATGACTCAGATGTCCTGACTGAATGCAGAAGGGAGACTTCAAGGCGATGTCGTGCCCCTGCCCTTGCGTGTGGGCAGGACCTGTGACTTGCTTCTAACCAACCGAAGATGGCAAAGTTCATGGAATGCCATTCTTGGGATTATGTCATGTCAGATTCTACTTGCTGACAGATTCACCATGGAGTCTTGCATTCTCTTACCTTGCTGACTATGAAGATGCCAGCTGCCATGCTGTGACAGGCCCTGTACAGAGAAACACAGTAGCAAAGAACCAAGGACAGACTCCAGGAGCTGTGCTGAGCCTCTGGGTGCCAGGGCCTTCAGTCTTCTAGTACCAAGGAAATGAAACTTATCAGTTACTTGAGTAGAGTTGGAAGCTGAGCCACTGCCCTGGTCAACACCCCGTCTCCTTTCAGGAGACCCCACCAGGACTTACCCGTACAACTGACCTACAGGAACTGTGAGGCGGTAAGTGGATGGTGTTTAAAAGACACAAAATTAAAATTAACTTGTTACACAGCAATAAGAAACTAAAACACTAATCAAACCTAGAGAAAAGAGCATTATAAAGAATCTCAAACCAGAATAGTGTGAATCAGTTCTGCACCAGCACACCAGAAATTCATTATCTTCTAGCCTAGGTTTCCTTGTCCTCAAGATCTTACTGACTCTTGGGATGGTGGGTAAATCTAGTCTGTGCAATCTGTGATTTACTGTGGTAGCTTTTCTTCCCCTTCTCTGAGACACCGCCACTCTTTTCAGCTAATGGGAAACCATTTCATGCAATGAAAGAAAATTTATTAAACTGTGTCCAAATGGCCTGATAGAATTTATGCACCACAAAAGTGAATCAATTTATTTCTCGTTCAGACACATCATTTTAGTTGTCCTTACATCCATTAATATAGCATCCTTCACTGATGTTTCTCTTGCTCTAAGCAGTGTCATGCCTTTATGACGTTTTATGATGAGAGAGAATTCTGAGAAAAGAACCACAGATGACTTCTTATAATTATTTTCTGTCTTTTTCAGGTTGTTTTTTTAAATATATGGCTACAGAACCATTAACAATACCTTCATCACAGATGTAAAGAAATGACATATTGTTGGCATTTATACTATATGTGTGCCTTTTATTCAAAGTGCCTTTGTAAGTGATAAATGAGGTTGACTTTTAGGCTCAAAAAAAAAAAAACGGAGGTAGAGATGGAAAAATATACGGATATCTGGTCTCTTACCCTGCATGTAAAATAACATATGCATGAGCTTTCAATTGGAAGGACAAAATGGAGCCAAGGATAGGGTAAAGGGATAAAAATTAGTAGAAAATAGAAAGCTAAATTTCTGTAACCTATATATTTTGATTCTGCACAATGTCCTGTATTTTTAAAAAATGCTAAAGCAAAATTTACAACAAATCAATACATCTGCTTAATTGATCTATGACTGAAATTTACTTTCCTCATTAGCAAAGAGTCAGGGCAGTTCATTTCATTAATGTGACTGCATCACTGGGGCTCACGGATAAGCTAACAGAACAAAGAAAATCCAAGGATTCTGAAATAAGCAGCAAGGTTTCAGACAACATGAGCTGCAAGTCCATCAATACCTTTATGTCCCAAAGTATGAGATAGAGAAATTTAGTTTACAAAATAGATACAAAGAAAACACCATAAAAGACCAGATGACAGTGTCTTAAACAATAGAGACCAAAGCCAGATCACTTCAGAAAACTAGTGGACTCTTAATGAAAATTTTATGGGAAGGATTTGGGGAAAACTATCTGTGTGGGAGGGAGACTAAAGATTTGTCTTCAGTTGTGTTTGCCTAGAGTTTAGACTTTACACAAGAATTAAAATCATCATGCATTTCAAAGGTTGGAAATTTGGGGAGGAAGTTGATAGCTAAACCTAATACTGGGCACTTCTGCTGAGGAGAAAAAAAAGAAATTGTTCCTCTGATACCCATGCTGTTGATGTATAGCAGGATGAAAAGAACTTTTGAATAAGTAGCCTGTCGGTGTCAAACAAAAATACAGCATCTCCATGCAAAAAAGATTTCACTGGGGAATAAACAAAGAATAGGGTTGCAATTCAAGACACATTCACAGGCTGAGGTGCTGTCTGGTGGGTGTCCAAGGACTCGAGCGAAAAGGTAGGGTTCTACTGCGGAAAGAGAAAAGCTACTTGGTGTCTTGTAAGAGAGATTCATTGGCACATATGGCAATATGTATGAGAGAGAAGCTCTCATTGGGGAGTGGTTTCTGTCACAGGTAAAAACCAGTTTATAAAGTCAAAGCAGTCTGTTTCATTGAATTGGGCTTGCAAGGCAGCGTCTCCAACAAGAATTCCTGGGCAAGCAGCTAGCTGTCCTAGTGAGAGTGCCATGTAGTCAGCTACAGTTTGGCAAATTTTCTTGTGATAGTTTCTGCTATCGGGCAAATCCTGCAAGAGCACCTTCCCAACTCCACTTTGTCAGGGCCTTACACAGGTGTTTGTGTGTGGAATCTGACAACTTGCACAAGCCCTGCACTAGGAGTATTAGATGGTGTTAAAAATCTCTGCCATGTAGGAGTAGTTTTCCATAACCTCACTTCCTTCAATTTACCCAAAGTCAGGGCTATGCCTGTATCAGTTAGCACCTGTATTGTGAGAGCATGAAAACCGTTGCTGTCTGATTGACTTACTCTCCCCAGTTTCTTAATTTGCCATGTCAGTTCATTATAACTTAACGTGTCCTCAAGGCAGCAAACACTCCCTCTGCGCTCCCTTCATCAAATAGACACTGACAAAAGAAGGGCATCTTCCCTCTTAGCCCTTTCCTAAAATTCTGGCAGAGAAGTGCCAGGTGTTAAATCATTTACTACTGTCATGAAATAATCTTGTACAAAGCAAAAATAAATTATGAAAATAAAAACAAGCATCAATCTGTTCCACCTGAAAAGACTTATTGTCCAGCAAGGAAATTTTTAATGTTTGTAGAAGCCCATACAACAAAGTTCTAAGAATAAGAATAACCATAACAATTATAAAACCTTAGACTTAGCCTAAAACAAATCATGTGATGGGTTAGCAAAAATGTAGGGGACCAAACCTCACATGAAAATAATACAGTAATTGTTTCAGATAATAATCCAAAAGAACCAAATTCAGGATACAAGGAGACACATTTATGGGGTTTGGAAACATACTGCTTGCCAGTGTGGCAGTCCTACTTGTGGGGAGAGTGTGGGGCTCTGGAAGCAGGAGTAGCACAGCCCAAGCTTACATTTCCTCAACATTTAATCCTTCTAGCAGTCTCCTGGCATAGATGCATAGATGTGGTGGATTGACAACTGGTAGTCAACTTGTAACATCAGCTGAACTGAATCAGCGTGGTGCTGAGTGTAAATGGCCCACCTGAGGATTGTTGCCAAGATAAAAAGGAGAACCAGAGAGGAAGAGGTAGTGTTGTTGGTTCTCCTGTTGCCATTAGTTCTCCTGGAGGAACTTGTCAAGCTTCTTTCCTGTTATGAACTTAGCTGTTCTCATCGTCAGACGAGCTCAGGGCCTTGTTATCACTGAGAATGGCTGCAGTTCACTTTGGGGTCTCTCTGGTCCTTACTTGAGCATCGCTTCCTGACTCTGGAGGGGAAATGTGTGCTGTTCAATCTCCAGGAGAAACTTGGCACACTGGCTTCTGGATATGAACTCGGCTGTTCTCGTTATCAGAGGAGCTTGGGACCTCGTTGTCGCTGAGGATGGTTATGGTAATTTTCAGGGAAGCCCTGGTCCATCCTTTGAGTGTCACTTCCTGGCTCCAGTGTAGAACACTCAGCCTGCTGGCACAGATCCTTCATCCTGCTGGCATAGACTTTCTGCTTCCACCACTGATCTTTGGGCCTTCCAAGTGCAGATACGTGAAACAGGCTTGCATGAGTCGTTGTCACGGGCTCCAGATCTTCAGCTGGACTCACGCAAGACATTGCCATGGGATCCAGGCTCTGAGCAGGATTCCTTGGGTCTTCAGTGTGTGGACAGATTTCCTGTACTTTTCATGTTCAACTCTTTGGGTGACTATTATTATTCTGTAAATTGTGTGTCCTGTATTAAATTATTTTCCTTGCAAACCTGACTATAACAATAGACAATATTCTCATTCCCATGTTACAGATGAGAAAACTGAGGCCCAGAGATGTTCACACACTCCTGATGGAAGAATCAGGACTTGAATCCAGGCAGTGAAGGTCAGAGGTTGTGCTCTTAACCTGCACTGCACCAGGCTTCCTCTCAAAGCATCAGTAATGACATTATTAACAATTTTTTGTCAAGTACTTTCTTTACGGGGTTAAGCATCTCACTTGTATCATTTAGTCTTTAAAACAACCACATGAAGCACCAGTACACTCTATCATATCATTCTTTATGCAATGCCTGGCACAACACAGCAGCTCAATGGAGGGTAGCTATTATTATTACCCCTGCATGGACTAATGTGTTTGCAAGCACAAAGCAATGTGCAATCTTGGCCAATACAATCAACATTAGAAACAAACTTTCTTGGGGCAATAATGTTTTCTCAGCGTGTTGGAACACATAGAGACCCATGCCCTCTTCTTCTCCAGCCTCCCTCTGGGACAGCCTTCTCTCCAGTGAGGCCGACTTTCCTTTCTAGTTCCATAAAATAAGTATGGCTGTTAGATCAGGGCTGTTTTCTGCCACTGTTGGGAAAATGAAATCTCTCTGCTTCTGTTCAGCGTATTGAATTCTCTAGCCACAGCATCAATGCCTCACACACCTTTCCAATCTCCATCTTTTGTGTTAAAAATTAGGGAGAGATTGTGAGAAACTGCTGCAGTGGAAGCGAATAAAATGAAAAACTCTCTGCTTGGTTCACCGAGAAAATTCCATTTTTAACATCTAGCCTGGTGCGACCGCACTCACAATGGAGCCGCAAATACACTTTGCAGCATAGATTTCAGGAAGGTGGCTTCCCGCTCCACACTGAGCCAAGGTGAAGCCCATGAGAGGTGAGAGGAGGCTGCCGGATCAGGGTGACAGCACAGCAATGACTACAAAAGAAGGCCCCAGGGGCACGAATCCAACTTCCTCTAGTGCTGACTGTCAAACTTCTGGTGACCAGGAGAGGCAGTGGTTCCTCTTTAAGGCAGAGATCAGGATTCTGATGACAATGCTCAAATCTCCCAGTGAACAGAAGGCACTGTATAATCCAAATGCAGCACAGACTTCTGACACAGAATGAATTCCCACGCATTTTTTTTAGCAGTGCAATTGCTAAATTAGCTTAAACCAATTTTAGAATTAGTTCACATTTTTTAAGTACAAATGCCAATTAGCGGCAAGAAAAAGTACACTTAGCAGGTGAAAATGAGACTAGGATTAACATCTGGCCACGGAGAGCTGACCTTCCATAGTTGCTTTTTCTAATGGAAAAAGAAAAGAAAAAGTGTTTTTCAATGCTATGTACTTGAGAATCACCCAGGCAGTGTTTCATATGCAAAAATCAAAGTCCCACAGCTGGTGATTCTGATTCCAGACTTATGGCTTGGTGACCTGTCCCGGGTAATTCTCAGGAAATGCATCTGTGGACCAGTATGAGAGGTGCTGCGAACCTGCAGTGCTCTGGGTGTCGTGAAGGACGAATGAGTTGGGGAAACTGGCAGTGGAAGAAGCTTGCGTCATGTACTTCCCTGGGCCTTGGTACCCCAAAAGCTATAGAAGACAGCATGATAGCCCCCTCAAGGATTCTTTATTCCATTCTACTCTCTGATTTTTCCTTAAAAACTGTGTTAGATTTTTTTAATATACCACCTATCATTATCTCACCAGAAAGTAAAGACACAGACTTAGAGAGGAGTTATTATGCTTCTATGTTTACACAAATGATAGAATACCAGGAGTCAAATCTAAGGTCACTGTGTGTCTCTTCATCTCCACACCAGGACCTGGAACACATTCCTGGTTTGACCTGGAACATCTAACAACTGCTAAGACCTGTCGATAAACCCCTTCATGAGCAGTGAACTGAATATACTGTATATATTCAGTATAGATCCCCATGTTTAATTCTAGTATATATTCATGAAAACAGGGGCCTAAAAGTTATTGAGACAAATATTTGAAAAAAGTTCATATGAACTTTAATATTAAATAGAATGAGATACGTTTATTCTGGCGAAATATTGGTAGAATAGGATCAACCAGAATCTTTCTTAACCTTAGACTTGCTTTATAATATAGCATTAAATTGCCAGCAAACTGTAGGCATCTAGCTTCTGTATCTAACTCCACCTCCACCTCCCCTTCTAGGTTGAAGAAAAGGAGAATTCAAAACAAGAAGACTTGGAGGCAAATAACCAGAGAAAGAATCAAAGACTCAGAAGTAGCATTCAGGATTTTCTTTTTTTGATACTTGCATGACATGATATTTTTAAGAATTTTTAAATCAAATATAATGACAAGTAATGTTATAGTTTAAATAGCTATCTTTATTTTAAAAAATAATTAAACTGACTTCTCACACGTTTCCTCTGAAGAATAGAGGAAATAATACATCAAAGACTGTAGAACAATACCTGGACTCCTGAGCACAGTTTGGGTCTTGCTCATCATGACACAAGATGCTAATGGCTATGCCTAGGCTATTTTAACAAAACTTCACCAATCGCCCAAAGGTGACTGCCACAAAGGAAGGTGAAACCAAAGTTATTGTTGAATAAGCATTGGGCCACAATATAATGAGCGTCATAGGCAATCTGCTAAGAGATTGCAAAAACAGAAAGAAAACTTTCCCTTTTCTATAAACAAGCAACACACACATGTTCTCAAAATATACAATAACTAGTGCTTGAGTGGGGGGCTTGACGGCACTGATTGTCACACAAATTCATACCAAACACGCTTAATAATTGGAGTGACTACTTGTGTTAGCTAGTTGACTTTATCCAAAGGACAAATCAGTTTTTTATACACCGAGAAGGGGATCTGGAGGCAAACACGCTGTCATCAAGCTTCTTCCCTCCCACAGAAGCTGGGAAATGGCAGCACCTTCCCTCCTGGTGATCATTTTTCAGTGAAATGGTTTCTAGGTCTTTGAGAAAGACGTCCTTGTATCATAAAACTGGTAAGTGGCTAACTTAGCTTTTAGAAAGGTTTACATGCATTTCAAAGAGACAGGGAGAGACCTTAAAATTGCAAGTTTTCTAAAAACAAACCCTCTAAGAAAAGGAAGAGGGAGAATGTCTTCCTGTATTTTCATCAGGGAGAATTAAGCCTCTTATTTTTGTTTCCATTTGCCCTCACAAAGGCAAGTGTCAGGGAGGAATTTAAAAATCTCTCTGATACCCTTCCCTACCAGTTATTTCCTAATGTGAAAACACAGAGTTATACACAAAAGAAATACAGCAATTAGAAATTTTCAAGGAACATATGGGTTGTTGAGGTAAAGCATCTGATTTCATTAAACCAGAGAACTACTGCCTCTGAAATTAAAAATATTAAATGGGCATGATTTTCAAGAGACAGTACTAGTGTCCCATCAGGAGTCATGTGAAAGTCAAACTCTGGCTTTATATTCATCACAGACCTTCTGAAAACCTTTCAAGGACTTCAATATTGGTGTGCTAGTCAAACTGGATGAGTAGATTTTGTTCCTTTAAAATTAAGGACTGACTGGTGGTCACCATCACACTTGTCCTTGGTGGGTACCACACTACTGTGACCTTTTTTGAGGCACTGCCACTCTCCGAAGAAATGCCCGTACCCCAGAGAACAGTCATTCCTGGAGACATATGCTCAGAGGGCACTCTGGGAGCCTTCATGATGAAAGTGCCTTGTAAATGTGAGATATTGCCACCATTACAAGTGAGATCTAACCCCGGACGACGTCATAAACTTAATAGCGGGAGTTAAACCACCACCATCTTGAAGAATGCCAGCCAGTGTGCATTCTCAGCATAGCTCACACAGCATGGGCTGTTGTCACCAAACTATCTACCATGCATATCCCCAAACTGTGGTTTTCAAATCATAAAAATGCAGGACTCTAGAATCCTGGCTTATCCCCATCAAGCATGTTTTTACAGTACCACTTGAGATAGACAAATAAGCAGCACTGACGCAGTAACATTTTTAACACAGTACTTTGGTTTCTATTAACTCCAAGTATAACAAAACGAAATTCACTTTCCCTTGCTGAATATTTAAACTTTGAAATTTTTTATTTCTGACTTTTTCACTTCAAAAGGTAAACATTTTAAGGTTAGCAAGAAGCTGTTTCCCAAACCATATTATGCCTAAAACAAAGAGATGATATGTTGTAAGATAATATTTCTAATGATTAGGGCTCCTCATAATAGGTTGCTAAGTAGGCTTCCAGTCACCAGAAAATAAAACCTATAATAAACACAGATGGCCTAATAAAAGTATACTCCCAGGCAGAACTGTCAACAGGTTCAATGTCCTTCAGTACCAGGTTCTGGACACAGCACAACGCTGTCTTCCCCAGCTTTCAAGTTCAGCTCCTACACAACACATTGGGGTTCAAAGCTTTTCTTTTTTTTTCAAAATTCTTACATCTATAAATGAGGTTCCAGTGAACAAATGAATTCTTTTATGAGAATGGCGTGGTACTATCAGGGATAGTTGAGCATGGATTTCATAGGGAGAAAGTTTGCTTTATGGAAACACAGGCTAGTGCTTTGGGGACAGGCCACAAGCTCCCCAGTGAGCTCCTCTTCCAGATGCACCTACTCCACACTGCAGATGTGGTCTGCACCTCTGCACTCCTTGTTTATCTTTACTTTGCCTCTCAATCTATGTTTGCACTCCACACCAGCTGACCATGGCATTCACAGTAGAGGCCAGTGCTTCAAAAGTGTTCGTCAGCTCCATCTTACCCCAAAGCAACACAAAAGACAGCTTCCTGTCTCTATGCATATGCTCATCCTTAAAAAGTGGATGAAGGCATGATGTCACAAACAGAATAAGACTTTCTAACCAGCAAAGTTGCATTCAAGTTGCATAGTGTGTTTATTGGCCATTTGGGCTTTCACTGAAAAGTGTTTACTCACTTTAGTGGCCCATTTTTTTCACTGTGTCTTTTGCTTTACTAACCCTTTTGAGTTCTTTGTATACATGTATTCTAGATATGAGACTAATGTGAATTAAAACAAAGCTGTGATTGAATCTTACTCCAGAAAAAATAGCTAGTATCAAAAATCAGATAACAATGAATGCTGGTGAGGCTGTGGGATAAAGGGAACCCTTCTACATTGTTGGTGGGAATACAAATTGGTACAACCACTATAGAAATCAGTATAGGAATTCCTCAAAAAAACTATAACTAGAAACTCCACTTGACCTAGCTATTTCCCTTCTAGGTGTCTTCTCCAAAGAGTTAAAGTCATCATATTACAGTGATACATGAACACCCATATTTATAGCAGCACAATTCATTGTAGTTAAATCTTTGAATTAGCTTACATTTCCATCAATAGATGAATGGATAAAGCAAATGTGGTATTTGTACACCACAGAGTACTATTCTGTGATAAAGAAAGATAAAGCAAAGTCATGAGTAGGAACATGAATGGACCTTGAGACCATAATGTTAAATGAACTAAATCAGACACATAAGCTTAAATATCACATCATTTCTCTTTTGTGAAAAACTCAAACTTTAAAGAGCAAAATAAAAGGTAGATAGCTGGAAGTAGGGAGAGAGATCCTTTTCAAATGGGAAGGTGACCAAGAGATGAAAGGGAGGAGGAAAAGAGAATGAATAAAAAAGAGTCTAGATGTGTTATGTTCAGGTACCAATTCCCCACAAGGAATGTAATCATAAAATGCAAACATGTACTAATAAAAAATAAGAGCTGAAAACAATCTCAAAAAAATTTGCACCCGGGTATCTACCTGTAGAATAGAAAATGACAGCCTGAGAAATCATTCAAACTCAGTATCCCACTCCATGGAATCCATTCCCTCCTGACACAGTATGACATTCTCATTTAGAAGATGCACTTGGGAATCTGCCAGGTGTGGGTCTGAGACCCACTCCACAAATCATTACCAAACTTCCTCTCAGCCTTAATCCACTCATTTGGGAGGAAAAGGATAATGGGAGGTGTAACATAATGGGACGGATAATGAACCATCTTTATTTCCGAAGATGTGAGGATTCAAGAAAAGCACTTAGCATGGGGCCCTGCATAATTGTAAGTGCTCTATAAATGTTAGCTGCTAGTAGTGCATTACCACCAAGTGCTCAGGTGATGATCAGATAAGATGGATGATCTCTCCTGTGAGACTTAACTTATAAAATCTTAAAAGCCAGAGGCCTCAAGGAATACCTGACCGTGATAGAACTACACAAATGAATTTATGACCTTCCCATGCAGCTTGCATCTCATAGCCTCCAGGGGCAAAAACAATGAATTAGCCCAGTTTTTCACCCTCACTAGTATTAGTGGGACCTGGTGTCAGAAGTGAATAGTGCTTCCCTAATCAAAGGCCTTCCCTACACATGTATCTCCCCACCTGTCAGGCAAAACCAGGAATATATGTCCATTATGCCATTTCCTCTTACCCCAGTGGAGCAACAAGACTATACAAGGTGCTATTCTAAATTTCTGATTCACTTCTAGTAACCTCAGATCCACTACAGTAAGTCATCTGCTTGATTATAAAGGACACTTTTAGATCCTGCTCTAAGGTTACAGCTTCCCTGTCAAACTCTAATCAAGAGGCACCCAGTCCCTTAGAGGGGCTTTGGTGCAGGGAAAACCCCTGCACAGCGTATTACTCAATCAAACGTAAGTTGATTACCTTGGTTAAACAGGCAGACTCAAAGAGTAAAGGAAATCCTACAACCACCCTCACATCAAATAGCTTCAGAGAAACTGAACCAATGCCACCCAAGTGACATCCAGCCCCAAAAAGCCTATACAGCAGGATGCAGATTATGAGGAGCAACAGTAGAATAGCCATTGTCTTTAACATGACCCACAGAGGCCTGAGTGAGCTGAACTCTCTGGCTTCAATGCTCCCCGGCCTTCTCCTATACCCAAAGAGCCAGCTCTCATGAACCAATAAAATTTCCACTTAATGCCTTACGATTCCCTATGCCTGAACAACCTTTGCCTATTAAAATTCACTAAATTCATACTTTTCTGTAAAACTCAGCTGCAGAATCTTCATTCTACATGTTACCTATATCCCAGCACGTAACATACAGTATCGTGACTACAGGTTTGTATATTATTCTCACCTAATAGTACTGAAGCCCTGGACAAGAAGGAGATCATAGATTAATGCAAGTAGACAGTAGAGTCTCAAGAAAACATAGGTGTGTGTGTGTGACAGAGAGAGAGAGAGAGAGAGAGAGAGAGAGAGAGAGAGAGAGAGAGGAGAGAGAGGAGAGAAAGAGAGAAAGAGAAAAAGAAAGAGAAAGAGAAAGAGAAAGAGAAAGAGAAAGAGAAAGAGAAAGAGAAGGGGGAGGGAGAGACAGAGAGATTGCTATCTGTATGGCAAATTTATGGTACTTTGCTGTACTTTTTATCTATTGTATTTTATTTAATCATCTGAATATATGAAAATCGCTAGACTTTCCAGGTATGCCAACACACCCCTGCAATCCCAGCACTCTGGAGGATCAAGCAGCAGGATCACAAGTTGAAGCCCAGTCTGGGTAACCTGGTGATTTAGTGAGAGCCTGTCTTAAAATTAAAAATAAAAAAATTTTAAAAACTAGGAAAAGGGCTGGAGATGTAGCGCCAGGAAAAGACCTAGGTTCAATTCTCAGTACAGGAAAAAAAAAACTACTAGTTTTATTTTTTTTTTTCTCATCATGTTTTAACTAGTTTAAATTATTTTACCAATCATAATTGTTTTAACTGGTTGTTAACAGGTTTTATACACTAAAAATTCATATCATCCAGATATGATATACTATCTCTTCTTTTCAGATTTGACACTTATTATTATTTTATAATGTATTGCATTGTTCATAAATTCATAAATATGATCAAATAAGAATGATAGCTTCAAGGTTCTGAATTCTTTTCATCTGATTTTAGGTAAGCCACTCATATTTCCCCATTAAGTCTGACAAGACCAGGAAAGGCCGAGTATGCAATTACACTAGACCTCCTCTCTTCTTGCCTCTCATTATATCCTATGCCCCAAACAGAGGGGGTAGATGGAAGAAAAACACAGTCTGCCTGTATCTGCAGTTGTTACACATCACTATTTCAGTGTTTAACATTAATTCTCTCCTACCGTAACTCCCAACTTCTGAGTCTAAAGTTTGATTCACTTCTTGGTTATCCATCTCCTGGTCTTCACTATATGGAAACTAATTAGTACAGGAAAATTCAGAACTATAGTATGTCCCTGTGATTTCCAACACTAACATTTAAAAAAAAATCACTAGCTTTATCTCATATAATACTACTTCGCCTGACTTCCACTTTGTCTGTTAGGGAGTTCACAGTTCATGTGTTTAGATACAGTCAGCCAACCCACCAACCACGTACTGTTTCGCATCTATTTCCCAGACTGTACTAAACATTTGCTACTGAGATAAACAAGAAAGACATGGTTCCCTGATTCCATGGAGTTGACAATGTCATCGCAAGCAGAGCACAATGCTTCAAGTCACACTAAAGAGAAAACATAGGGTGTTCATCATAGACATGACCTAGACTAAATCCTAAGGAAAGCAACTCCCTTGAAAGGCAGCACTTAGATCACAACAGGAAGAACGAGTAAGAGTTGAGTTTGAAGTCATCCTGGTACAGGGAAGAGGGGGTAGAAAGGGAGAAGAGAAGTGACTGGGTAGGATTTGTGTACAGAAGTTTGTCTTAGGAGTAAAAGGCAGGGTATCATTGAGGCACTTATCTCAGGTGGCCAGAGCTTGGTGTAGGAAGTACAATAAATCGTATCTGTGGGTAACCTTCTAAATGGAACTGAACAGAGAGCAGCAACATAATTTGAGAATTAACTAGTGGCTTCTCAGCCCTCTAATACATTCTAACACAGGATCTAACCTTAGTTAAGTCATCCATTGCCAATGAAGGAAGCAGAGATATACCCTGTAATTTGCCAAAGGTAAAGTCAATGCCTGAGACCAAGATATCCCAATAGTTACCTGGGAAAATCAGTACTGAAAAATCATGTAATATAAATAACACTCAATAAATATTTGTTGCTTCATTAGTTGGTTATCTCCAAAAACATAGACATGAAAAGTCAGCAGTTAAAATATACCATGGGTTAAATTTTAATTTAATTTCTAGACCTGTCTGTGGTCTTTGACATTAATATGAAAATGAAAGTTGATTACAACCATAAGGCATGCATATTTTGACAAAGAATGAAGAGAAGCCACGGTCTTCAATAATCACAATAGTTTATCTTCAATGGCTCATAAGAATCATTCAGCAGGAATAAAAAGATGCTGGTCAAATGTCACTGCTTCCCTTCCAAATACAAACTCAGCGTGTAACAGTACAATTCATTACAACTGAAATCAATGACTCTGTGAACTGGATGCATCACGTGAATATCAGACTAATCCCCTTGTGCCAGAGACTTACTGTGGGATGCTGATGACCACACTTAACCTTGCTTCTCTCTATTCTCCAATCTGTAAAACAAGGTTAATAATATTAACCTACTTTTCAGAGACAGTAAGTGGCTTAACCACACTAACAATAAACTGATAAAAAAAAAAAAAAGCATGAGAGTGTTTTCAGCAAAGGCTATAATTTCTCATAGTAAGAAACGTGGATTTCTTCTCTAGGAGTGCTCCAAATGCTTCAGTTAATGATTTATTAGGACAAAAATACACAGTGACCTTCCCTTTCAATGACTGAAGATATTCTTTGGACTGTCTCTTTTTAAAAAATAAAAACTTAACTTTTTTAGGTGTAAAAAATGACTTTGATCCTATCTCTGCCCAGTGATTCAGTAGACAGCAACTCAGCGAGAAAGATTTAAAAGTGCTGTCCCCAACTTACAAGACTGCACTGAAAAACACTCATTTAGCAGTTTGAGAGTTACCTTGACCTAGAATTTATGCTAGAAACAACAAGGGCATAAAGATAAAACCACTTCTGCCTACTAATCAAAAGAAACTTACTCTAGATGAATTTACTGAATAAATACGGGGTAAGCCAACTCCATCATCTCTCCAGATTTACAGTTACAGGAGCATAAATACCACCCACTTAATTATTGTTCCTAAAATAATTAAATGCATTGTTTCTCCAGAAGTTGGAGCAATAGGAAAACACCGAAGTTCACTGTCAAACACTCTCCATGACCACTAGGAAAGAGTCAACCCGCATTTGTGCTTTGCAGAAATATTCATATTCCTACAGCACCCAGAATGATGAAAGTCTGGAGCAGAGAGCAGGTTAAGTAAACATTAAATGAATCTAAGACTGCACAACAGATAGTGTTAAGTCCTG
Source organism: Dasyprocta punctata (assembly GCA_004363535.1). NCBI lineage: Eukaryota > Metazoa > Chordata > Mammalia > Rodentia > Dasyproctidae > Dasyprocta > Dasyprocta punctata. Next base: position 16,921 of record RJWM01030198.1, read on the forward strand.
CCAGGCTACAATTTATTAACGCCCACAAATAGATTACTTCCGTTGAAGTCAAACAGCCTGAAAAAATAGATTTTCTATAATCCAGCTACCCAGTTTCCTTTCAATTTTCTAGAGATTTTAACTTCCAGTTGATGACATGACCACATTTTTTCCACCAGAGGGCAAAAGATAAATCAAGTTGTGCATGATGGGGGTGCAATCTCTCCTCGTAAGGGGCATCATAAATCCCACTTCCATACTGGTGTAAACTCCCCTGTTCCAGAACAGAAGCATGTATGCAGAGCAAGACTTCCACTAAGCTGTACATTCACGTGTCACAGGCAAAGTAGGTCAGGAAGTTCCCAAATATTGCTCTTAAACAATGTTTCCAAAATCACAGAATAATGCTACTTTCTATTGCCTACCTTCCAGATCAGAGAGAAAGAACTACCCAATTAAAGTAATAGAGTGCTTTCCTCTGGAGATAGTCCAGCCTATTTTGGTGAAGGATTTTCCGGAGGAAACTTACATTTGGAGAGAGAAATAGAAAACGAGCTAAGAAACACAAAGCAAAATTACTAGATTATTTTCAAGTTGTTCCTCAAAAGTGTAACGTTTATTATGTTTAAAGTCTTTACTCTTAAAATAGGTTAAACTAAGGCTTTAAAGTTATAAAAGAGATGGGGCCTATTACCATAAAATGATGGATTATCTCACTAAGCTGTGATCATTGTTTCTAGAGTAACTGGAGTTAAATTGAGGAACATCTTGAATCCGAGTAGCATTAATCATGAAATAAAATTATATTCTTGCTATTCAGACTATATATCTAAGAATAATGAAAGCTTGAAGAGAAGTGGAAATGTTTGGATTAGTTTGAACTCCTCATAAAATTTAAGAAAGTAAAGATAAGTCTTTTTAATAAAAATAGAGCAACCTTTCTATTGGTACTCAAACAATACCAGACGGTCTAACACTGGTATGAACCTATCTTCTACATACATTTCAGAGAGGAATTTTCACATTCACTGGACCAATTTAAATAAGTGGATGTAGGTAGAGAAAGTAGATCAGAAAAAAATTCCAGGACTGTATTAAATATGAAATTAGCATAATATTAGGCTTTCTCTACACTTCAGACTTTCTAGTCTATTCTTCAGAATACCTAACTAGTGTTCCATCTAAGGTTCCTGCTGTAAGATTTATCAGAAAAATGTACCCAGAATGAAGAACCTTTTAACTTTCCTAAGGGAACTTTTGACTGTAGTTTCCCACTGTGTAAGTTAAGTGTGAAAGCGTGTTAGCAAATACGATGCAAATGCTAATGAGACCATTAAGGCAATTTTTTCAATGCAAAATGAACATAAAAATAAGCATTACAGGCACTAGAACACTGAAAGTTCTTAAATCAGACTGCACATTTGGAGAGAATGTGAATTATGTTATTTCCATTATTTCTAGCTATGCTAAGTGCATTATTGATTGGGATAGAATAATAAATCCATTGATCATAACCAAAAACCATTGGAAATACTAAACAAGGAGTCCCATAACAAAATAGTTTTTAATTTCTAATTTTGATTCTTATTACACGATAGGAAGAAATGTTATCCAGGAAAATCAGAATGTGAGTCTCCCTGTATCCTGTTCAGTGTGTGTTACAGTTTATACATTGTGTCAACTTGAGAAGTCTAGCAGCTTAATTAAGTAACTCAGCAGCTCTACATCCTGGGGTGTACAGCACAGTTACCTGGTCTTTGTTACAATTTGAGAAGATCAGAAGTTTAACTGGGAGACTCAGCAGGGAGCCAGGGGTCTTACTTGGTAAACATCCTCATCCTGTGCAAAGGAAGGCAAGATTTGTGGATGCTACACCCACCCCGGGGTGGGGGGGGTGTCCTGTGTACTAAAGGAGGAGAAGAGGCTTGCTCTTCTTCCTTTTACTCTGGCTGCTTTTGCTTGGCTACTGCCTTGAAGTGTTGTTCCTGTGCCATGCCACACTGCCTTGGAGCCAGCTGATTGTGGACTGAAACCTCCAAAAACTGTAAGCTAAGTAAACCTTTCCTTCCCTAGTTTTGTGTGTCAGGTGTTTTGTCTCAGCAACCAGTAAAAAGTAACCAAGACAGTGTGAAAGACTGAAGCTCCAAGTTCATTTGTCAGTGTGGTAGAAATTGATATCAGACCCCTCCTCCTCTATAACCATATACAGATTCAGTGGGATTTAAAAATTAGACATTCAGGACTGGGAACGTAGCTCAGTGGTAGAGTGCTTGCCTAGCATATGCAAGATTGTGGATTTGACCCCCAGTGCTGCAAGCCAGTAAGACACAAACTAAAAAATTTAAATTAGATTTTCAAAAGAAAAAAGAATGTTTTCTTTATACACTAGACTAGAAAATAAATGATTCCAGAGGAAGGAATAATACAAATTTTTAAATTTTGATCCTGGAAAGTTTATTATAGATACTGCCCCTGTCACTACTTTGACTAATAGAATTTTTTTTACAAATTTGAAGATTCTACTTATGAACTCTTGCAGTGAATGGCTGTGGGTTTAAAGTGATTATTATAGAGACTTTAATTTTTGTTTCAAACATACTCAAAAGTTTCAGTAAGCCATTGTCTATGGATATAGTAAATTTAGTCATGTATTTTGGTCAGTGAAAACCAGGAAGAACTTACTCTCTTCCTTCTCTCCTTTGAATGAGTTCACACCTTTGAATCATACAGAACTTATCAGTGAGACCCATCACGTTCTTTCTGCATATCCATGTACTTTCTAACATCTAAATATCGATGTACTTTACAGTACTAAGATAAAATTCTGCTTTCCTCCTTTAGCACATATTGATGGAAGTTCCTATTCATTATGAATTTTAAAACCTCATCATTACATTGCCAGTTGCTACAAATCTATGCTAATTATCTTCTCTGTGAAAGGAAATGTGTCGGAGGTAGCTCAGTATTGCACACACACATACACACACACACACACACACACACACATCACAGGATAGAATAGCCCTTTCTTTTGTACCACCACCCACCTATCATAAATTATAACATTGACAGGGAAGGACGATCCTTGACTCACATGTTCAAGAGCTCTCTTGGTTTTAACTTCTATTCTTTGAGCACTATGAGGGGTATTTACCACCTTTGGTCACTTAACTGAACTCCTCTGTGTCCCTTAGGAGACTGACCTTTATCGACTACATGATCCAGGTTCTAAGCCCTCAGGTTTTGGTTCAGTTAGACCCATGAGAGCTGTCATACTTTGTAACCTCCACTATATATGTCTCTGTCTTGAAAAAGAAAGAAGTTCTGCATGGTTCCTGTTTTTTCTTGTTTTATCCTGTTATGTTTTTCTGTAAGATTCAGTGATGTGAGTGATTTGTGTTGAGAGAAACTAACTTAGCTACCTTGCTGAAAAATATGAAGATCATAGCACTCAAGCCAAAGGTTAGACAGGAGGGGCATTGCAGTGAGTTCTACTCATTAGCAATATTCCAGGTGAGCAGTAAACTTCCCTGGATAGTGCACAAGCCAGGGAAACAAAGAAAAGATGAGCAGTATACCTTGGAATTCAATCTCCATCAAATAAAATAAATTCTTCTCCTTACCAGTTTAGCAATTATATGCCCTTAATTAGCAGCCATGCCAAGAACTGTTCCAAGGGTTACCTACATTAACATATACCGTATTTCATACAGACATCAAAAGCTTTTTAACTATGCATATCAAACCTGAAAAGACAAAATACAACCATGCTTACTGCTCATTTACTCTAGAGTTCCCCAGTCCTTGCCACAAGAAATACTTTGTGATATTATATCTGATTCCTATGGCTTCATGGAAGTTTCCTTCACATTGTACTTGGAACCAGCCATTGGACTTAAATTCCTCTTCAACTTACTGAATTTCTTACATTTCTTTTCAAATTACCAACTGTCTTAGTTATTTTTCACTCTTGTTGCTAAGACATAATACCTGACACCCAAAGTTAAAAGGAAAAGGGTTTTTTAGCTCACCTTTTTTAGAGGTTCTCCATTATCAGCTGGCTCCAAGTCAGGGTGGCTTGGTAAAAGTGCATTCCAGAGGAAAAACACTTCACTGTGGCAGAAGACAGCAAAATCAACAAGGGAGAGAGAGAGAAGGGACAAGCATCTTTCTATCCCTTATATTGTATGAGTCTACCCACCCTAGGGTGAGTGTAGCACTCACACTTTTTCTTTTTCTTTTTTTCCTTTCTGTCTTTTTGAGGCGGGGTTTCTCTATGCAGTTCAGGCTGGCCTTGAACTCTATAGCCCAGGCTGGCCTTGGGTTTACAGCAATTCTCCTGCCTCAGCCTTCTGAGTGCTGGGATTATAGGCATAACCACCATGCCCAGCACCACTCACACCCTTAATCCCAACAATGGACTGTGAATCAGTCACAAACTCTAGATGCAGCCACCTCTGAAAAGCTCACCCCTGCCATGACTGCAGGAAGCTTTGGGGAGACATATGGTCACAAACCATATCACCAACCATTTAACTCTTCTTACTTTCCTGAGGCAAACAATGACAAATGCTATTGAGGTTTTGTAGCAGTCTCTGGACAACTTTCAGGAGAGGACAAAGGAAGCACATGCTCTCACTGAGAACCGTTCACCCCACACTCAATTTACAAGGGTCTCAAACTCATCATTCTCTAAGACTTAACCAAAATTTCTTATCTTATTAATTCACATATTAGTAAAACAGTGTTAAACACTCACTATTTTGGTCTATTTCCCTTAGAACCTTTCTCTGGGGTGATAGTTCTTTGAGTAGTGTGGGACCTTGAAGTAGAGATTAGATGATAGCTTGTAGAAGCAGAGAGGATGGATTCTCAAATGTCACTATTTCGTCTGGTGTACTAATTTGATGAGAATGGAATATATAAACCTGTCATCTGCAGCTCAGGCAATCTTGCCTAATGCCCATATAATTCAACCTAGACCTATCAGAGTTGCTGTTTCCAAGTAAAATCATAGTCATGCCTGTCAATACTAATCACAGATACAACCTTGTACCTTTAGAATTCATATCCCAAGACATTGTGACTCCTCTCTGAGTTCTTTTGACATATGTGATCAAATATATCAACTTCACAATCATGTAATATCAAATCACCCAAAATTCTTCACTGTATGAGGATCATGTTTGGTCCTTTGAAGTACAAGGATCAAGAGCAGAATTTACTTTTCCTTCTCATAGTCTAGGACTTTGTGAAATTTTTTTTAAGCAAAGATTAACTTCCTCTGGCTATGATGCTTCATTCTGGAGTCAAATCTATTTTTGCACTATTTTTAAAGTTTGTTAAGCAAATTGTTTATAGGGTAAAAATGTAGAGGGCTTGTTCAATTGAAGGGAACCAAATGTGTAAAGAATTTAGCACTTCGTTATTATTTTTTCTATGCAACTAATCATGCATATAATTTAATAAACCACTTTATTAAGTGGGTAGGCTAATGACTTCATAGAGACTTCATACGTTTAAAAGAAACCTGTCCATTTTTTACCTTATTCCAAAAAAGATTTGAAGTAGATAGCTTAGCTATTCATATTTTCCCATAGTTCAAAAACCCCTTGAAAGATATCAGGCTCTAAAATTTTGTCTGCATTAGTGAGTTTACATTGTCTTGAACACCGATTTCTTAACTTCATTTGAATGAATTATAGCTCCAAATATTAAAAAATCTTTGTCTTCCTTGAGCATCTCGATAACTTGCAGGCTGACAGTTCTGGTTCAGTATCCTTTTTCTTTCCTCCAACTCCTGTCAGTGTTTTAAAATTAGGTGAACGGCTGGCTAACTCCTTTCATAAATCAAATCACATTCTTCCTCCAGTTTCAATGGAGTAAGTCAAGCTTCGGAAAGTATCACAGATACTTACAGTAGCACTGTCCTGGGGACCCCGCGGAATGAAAGACTTGATGAAATTGGTCTATGAAAGTCACATCCCCACTCAGCATAACCATGAGCTCTGCCGCAGTTGCAAACAATGAAACATTTGAATTCTAAATCAGTTCTTCAATTATCAGAGCTGGCACTCTTTCTCCTTGACGTTTTTTCTGCCCAGCTAAATCCCAGTTGCTATTGCTAAAAAGTTCTCAAATTTGCACTCTCAGATTTTCCCAGAGAGCGGAAAGTTTTTAGGAAACAATGATTCTGGGTGAATGCTGAAGTAAGGGAAAGCCTCTGTCCGTCTGTGTCTGTCCCTGTCTGTCTGCCTGTCTCTCTCTCTCTCTCCCTCTTTCTCCAATATATTTGACGTCTTCTATCTTAGACTTTCCATCTTCCTCCACAGAGACTCAAACATCCTCAGGCAGTTTCAAATATATATACATATATATATATATATATATATATATATATATATATTCCTTTACCTCATTTTTATTTTTGATAAAATAGATAATCCCAAATTTCTGGGATTATCCATACTTATTTTCTCTGTCCCTTCTTTTCTTTTTGTTTTTATTTTGTTTTGTTTGGGATTTTTGAGACGCTGGTGATCAAACCTTCATGCCTGTGAAGCACACACCTGTGGCTTGCCCACAAGCCACAATCGGCAGGGTAGTACCTGGAGGGGGAATGGGAATGAAACAGGGACAAGAGGAGAGAGAAATGGAGACAAGATGAAGGGTTCCAATCAAGTCTCGTTTATTGTGGAACTGTTTACAGCTTATACAGAAGGGGGAACGGAAGCTGTCATCGCACAGGGTTGTGGCGAGCACGGATAGGTTGTTGTTATTTCCTGGCGGGATAGGGGAGGATCATGGGAAATGTAGGCTT
>RJWM01030199.1:0-23465 GCA_004363535.1 Dasyprocta punctata
AATAAAGACTTTTCTTAAGGTAGCAAGAAGTCTTACTCCTTAAAATAGACTCAGAGACACAGACACCATCTTAACATTTATTTCCCAAAAACAAAATTTGATCAAATACCTTCTGAGAAATATACACAAACTCTGCAGATTTATTAAGATTAGATAGCTCACACAAAATAAAAAGATATAATTTAATGATAATATTGTAATATTGTATTTTAATAGAAACCTAAAAACCTAATAAATATCAGTATCTTCATACCCTCCTCAATAGTTTTGTCAAAGCTCACACTATAAACACAATCAGAATTATGGTGTACAAAGATGTTCTCTTCCCACATCAATTCTCTCAGGTGGAAATGTATCGCTGAACTCACAACTCTTACTAATACAGGCTGAACTTTGCAAACATAGGATCATGACTTTACTTTCAGAGGTTATCATGCTACGCCAAGATATTTAATCACTGGCACCAAACTGTTTTTGCAGATCTGGTTAAACACATGTGAAAAGTCAGTAACAGGAACACTTCAGATTTCTTCTCCTATGGAATTCCTTCAGAATAAGTTATATAAATTTAATAAGATGAAATAAAATACAAATAAATAGGTCGAATCCATGATAAGTCAAGTGAATATTTGTAAAATTTTTTTGGAAAGGTTCAGTGTTACTGAAATGAATCTTAATGCTCTCCGAAATAACTTCTATTCATTATTATTCTGTTATTATAAAATAAGCATCTTTAATTTATCACAATGAGATTCTAATTCACACAGGGCCAATGTTCAGTCTCTAAGATCTACCCCAATTCATTCAGTGAGTTTACACTGAGCCCTCTATAGCCATGTTCTGCATCTGCAGATTCAATAATGGACTGAAAATAATTTTTAAAAAATTGTATCTGGGTTCAAGTCCAGCCTAAACTACAGAGTGAGACTCTGTCTCAAAACATCAAACCAAACAAAAAAAAATCCAAAATAAAAATCCTGCCATCTGTATTGAACATGTGCAGACTTTTCCCCTTGTCATTATCCCCTAAACAACAGAGCATAAACCTACTGACACAGCATACACTGTATTAGCCACAGAAACACCGAGCAGCCCAGGCTTCTGGTATCTGCAGGAGGGTCCTGGAGACAGTTCCTCGAAGACACTGAAGGATGACTGTGTATCTGCAGGGAATCAGTGCAGGGAATACAAAGACAAAGAAGAGCTCTCTGTTCTCCAATGCAGAACAGTGTAAGTAGGAAAATAAACACCTGACAGTGCTTCAGGAAGACCAAAGAACACAGTGATAAAAGTCTGCCCTGTATACTATAAACAGTACCTCCATCAAAGCTACAAATCACATGCTTCTCTTCGTAGCAATGAATTAAAATGGACAAGAATAACTATAAAAAAACAGCATGAGGTGTGGGGTGAAGACACACCCTGAAATACCTGAACTTAACGAAATGTACATTATCTTTCAAAGTGCCTCTCTTGGGAGGTAGGTAGGCACAAAAATGGATGATGTCCCTCATTAAAATCTTGGAATAAACTGGCAGTTCATTCTGTTATTGGTCATGCCAAGTCTGAGGTAAACTCAGGGTCTTGGCATGAAGTGGGACGTATGATGAACACTAGGGGAACAAAAAGGATGCAGTCCCATTGAAGACTAATTTTTTTTTTTTTTTTTTTGTACAAGGGATCGAACTCATGACCTTGTGCTTGCCAGGCAGGTGCTGTGCTGCTGAGCTATATCCCCGGCTGAAGTCTAATTGTTTTTAAAGTAAGTTATGCCTGCTCTGGGTAGTTATTCAGGTAAAATGGAAGTTGGCATGGGGAAGCTGAGCAAGCCTTAGGTTATAACAATGATTAAATTGCTGAGCCTAAATATCTGGTCAGTTTCCTTAATAGCCAAACATATAAATGGGAAAGAAAATGCCTAGTTAATATATTTTCATTTTTTTCAGAATGAAGAGTTCTGTGGAATAATCTGCCTACTGTTAAGCTCTTTGGACACAGCAAGATTGGGACAAGGTTTGAGTGGCTTTAATTCAATCATCTGTAATACTGGTTATCAGCTTGTCTAAAACCAACGGCAACTACATTAGTTTAGCAGACTGAACTGGAGTCATCCACAGATAACCGGACAATGGTTAAGTCTTTTCTTTTATAAGGCAGTAAAGTGTTACTATACTCTCATGCCAAAAAATACATTTGATTTGTGTTTTGTGGTTACTGCTGAAGTGAAAATTACAAGAATCCCATAGATTAAAAGTCATTTGATTCCTTAAATTCTAATGTATCAGTAGTTACTTTCAATGTAAATACACTCATTAAGAAAAATATGAACTGATTGGACTCAACTAAATGATGTCTACGAGAAACTCACTTTAAACAAACAAAAAAATGAAGGATGGAAAAAGGCACATAATGCAATCATTAACTTTAAAAAAGCATGTGTAGAAGGACCAAGATGGCAGAGTGGTGACGAGCAGAGAAAGAGCTTCTCTTGAGAGCTGCTGTCCAGATGCTGGAATATAGCCATGTGGAGAAGACAAGGAGGGAAGAGGGTCCCATGGACCTAAAGAAAATCTGAAGAGTGAATTGAAGCCCATGGAGAGAATGAAGAGACACTTCAGTGAAGATGGAGGAGGTAGCCTGTGGCGCTTTCTCTGAGTCAGGACTAACTGTGCATGAGGATTTAAACCTGTGGACACGTGGTGACAGGTGGCGACCCCAAAGGCCTCCACAGAGACATGCAGTGGTGGAGAGGAGCAGCAGACATGAAGGACTGCACTAGCTGGCAGTGAGTGTTGAGGGCTGAGCCCCCATCCTTCTACGTGACAGTGATTTGCTGGGAGCCATCTAGGAGAGGGACCACCTGAGCTCAGAACTCAGAACTGCTGCCACTGCATGTAGTGGCTCCCAGCTGGGCTCAGGCACATGGAAGGTGCACTAACAGCTGCAAGTCCAATGAGTGTGCTCCAAGCCAGAAGGTGCAGTCTCACTGAGATGATCCACTACCCTGCCAAAAAGCTACTGCTAGCTTGCTGGGACAGATCAGCATGAATCAGAACTCGGTCTCCACACGCTGTCTACCACAAACCTGAAAGTAAAATTTTTCTTCTTTTTCCCCCCTCTCTCCGTTGTTTTTTGTTGTTGTCATTTATTTTTTTTCTCTCCTTCACTGATTGATCTTGTTTATTTATATATGAATGTGAATGTGGTTTTTAGCCTCTATGTGGCTGTGATCCTATATATTCTTTTTATCTCTTCGTTCTTTCCCTCCAGTCTTCTGCACCAGTTTCTCAAAGTTAGTATGATCCACCTTTGTTTTCCAACCTTAACTCTAATCCTTTCCTCTTCTTCAATTTCTCTATTTTCTCCCCGACCCATTTTAAATTTTAACTCCCGAGGACAAAATTGACATATTAAGGACTTGTATGCTACATATTATTTGTTGGTTTGTTTTACATTTTGTTATATAACCACAAATTTAGTTCACATGGTTAAAGATGGCAAATTAATAGCTCAGTTTGTTATTTTCTAGGCTGTATTTGATGCTATTGTCATTGCTGAGGGTACCACTATAGCCAAAAGGTGACATAATTATTCTAAACAGCTGTTCTTCCTGGTATTGTAAAACTGAGATTGGTTAAAGGTCACAGAAAATACTGTGGTACAGTGTGAAACAACCAGGGTCTGGGCTAAATAGGCAGCAACTTCTAATTCCCAACAAATTGAACAGACAAGATCTCGCAACAGACTCAAAACCCAAAAACCTCAGAGTATTCATTTCCTAAGGGTTCTAAATATTAGCGATAAAGCAACTCACCATAGGCAATTTACAAGCATCACCCTAGGAATTAAAACTAAAAAAAGAAAAGAAAATGAGAAGACTCTTAAGATGTAACCCCAGACATTCAGTTCACCAAAGGCAAACCCAGGGGGCAACGAGGTGGGACAATCCAAAAGCCACCCACCTGGCCTCTCTGAAGTGGAAACAACAAAGCAAATGAATGAGGTTCTAGAAAAAATCGAATCACAAATAATTTCTCAGATAACTATGCAGATGGTATGCACAATGAAAACTATGCTTAGTGACTCTACAGCAGATACAGACAATAAAAACATACGAGTTTGAGAAAATCATGTAAGCCACGAATGCTTAGCATATGAAAGAAATGGAATTTATAAGGCAGATTCAAGCAGATATTCAGGAAAATAAAAACTCCATTGAAAGTATTCAAAGCAGATTAGGCCAATGTGAGGACAGGATTTTAGATATTGAAGATAGGCTTGCAGTTAGCAACCAGGAAAAGAAAGATTTCTCAAAACTAGCATGGGATCACGAGAATTAATCCAGCAGCTGCTAGATGAGGCAAAGAGGAATAACTTAAGATGGACTGGAGGCACCCTGATCCGCCCCTGCGCACTGCCATCAGAAGCTTGTTTCCTGCAGAGTCAGCACAGGCAAGGAAACACGGCCAGAGCCACCTCTGTGTGCCCGCCACCACCGTCGGAAGGCTTGCTTCCTGTGGGCAGTCAGTGTGGGCAGGGAGACGCAGCGAGATATGCCCCATGTACCCACAGGCTGCCACTGGAGACTCTTGCTTTCTTTGGGCAGCCAGCCCCCACTGGGAGAATCAGACAAACACATCCGTGTGCCTGCCACCATCAGGTGAGGGAGAAGCAGCAGCCCCACCACCACGCGACCCTGGCCGTCAGGGAAGCCTCAGTGTAGAGAAGCCCACCCCATCCCCTGCTACCTCCCTGGGGTCAGAGAAAGCCAGGTGCCTGTCCTACTCTCCTACACCATGGAGGGGCAGCCAAACTGGGAAGTGTCTGAGAGCCCACATCTGGCTTGTTGGGAGGAACCCAGGAGAATGTCAAGACAAAGGAGCAAAAGGCAATCTCAGACCTCCAGCCCACACAGAACAAATCTGGGAGATACAGTCACGGAAGAAAATGAAAGTCACACAACTTAAATCTCCAAGAGGATAGTGACTAAACTAAAGAAACAACTTCATGAGATTGCAGAAGTAATCAAATCAGAAACAATGTCTCAGGTAAAACAAGAAATCTCACAAATATAATGAAAGAATTGCTGAGCATATCTAAGGACAGATAAAAAAGAGGAGCAGAAGAAAATGATGGAAACCTTGAATGAACAACATAGGAAGGAATTACAATGCATGAAACAGACTCAAGGAGATTTCCAGGAAATTAAAAAGTCAATTGAAAGCTGGCAAAACCACTTGAAAGAGACTGAAGACAGATTTTCAGGCCTTGAAGACAGGATCACAGCTAGCAACAGCAAAAGGAAAGATCTCTTTAAAAGTAACAAGGGACCAGGAAACAACAATTCAGTGGCTATAAAATAACACAAAGAAAAACAATTTAAGAGAGATACAAATCAGCAAAGAAGGGTCAACACAACACAAATGAAATAAAAAGGCTATTTACAGAAGTAATAGCAGAAAACTTCCCAAACATGGGAAAAGGATCTGGCATTCAGATAAGCAAAGCATATAGAACTCCAACTAGCCATAACCAAAGTAAGTCTACACCCAGACATATAATAATCAGGCTCCCAGAAACTCAGCACAACAACAGAATATTAAAAGCTGTTAGAGAAAAGAAACAGATCACCTATAAAGGAAAACCAATCAGAATCACGGCAGATTTGTCAACACAAACCATCAAGACAAAAACAGTTTGGACTGAAGTGTTTCAAATCCTCAAAGAAAGTAATTTCCAACCCAGATTGATGTATCCTGCAAAACTATCCTTCAAAATTGATGGAAAAATAAGATACTTCCATGATAAAGAACAACTAAAGGAATTCATGGCCACCAAACAAACCCTACAGAGAATGCTAAAGGATATTCTAGAGAGAGATAAAGATGACCATGGTTCCAGGAATAGTAGCAGAGGAGGACTGCTAAACAGGACAGGGAACTGAATGAAGGAGAAAAGTGGAGGGCCAACAGCAGGATAGCATGAAAGAGATGAACCAATGCATGCCAATGCAACCATTAATACAGATGGCCTCAATTCACCAATAAAAAGAAACACAGGGAGAGTGGATCATGAAACAAGACACATCAATATACTGCATACAAGAAACACATTTAACTTGAAAGGAAATTCACAAACTGAAAATCAAAGGAGAGAAAACAATTGTTCCATGTGACAGGAGACCAGAAAAAAGCCAGGGTAACTTGCCCAACAACCGCAGAATGGGTAAGAAAGATAAGGTGTGTTCATACAATGGAAAGCTACCCAGCTATAAAGTAGGATAATCTTGAGGCTCTTGTAGGTAAATGGATGCAACTGGAGATCATGTTCATGTGTGAAATGGTTTGGACTCATATGGGTGAACACTGAGTTATCTCCCCAGTGTAAAAAAAACTGAAGGAGTTAGTGGGATTCAAAAAGCACAATAGATACTATGAAAGTGATAGGGGAGGAAACGCCTAAAAAGGGGAAATGGTAACCACTGTAAATTTCCTATAATCGTATTTTGAATTCTTGTATCATTTTCATAATTTCATTAGGTTTAGTTTTATTCTGCCTTGTTTCGTGAGATTCTACTGTGTCTGATGGTCTGGGTAGCTATTTTGAACGTAACGCAATGCATTATGGTAACTATTGCTGATTTCCTATTATCTATAATGCATTCATTCTTTTGTTTTGGTAGGTTTTATTCTGTTTTGTTTTGTTTGATTTTATTATGTGTGATGGTATGGACACCTATTTTGAAGAAAATGAGATTATTATGGTAGCCATTACTGACTCCTATCATTTTGTTTTGAAGTTGTCTAATGCTTTCATTCTGTTGTTTTGATTGGTTTTATTGTTTTATTTGATTTTATTATGATGGTATGGACAGTTACTTTGAAGAAAAAGAGGGACATTATGGTATCCATTATTGATTTCCTGTTGTCTTGTTTTGAAGTCCTTTACTGCTTGCATTGTTCTGTTTTGATTTCTTTTATTCTGTTTTGTTTTATTCTCTTTAAAAGAAAAAAGAAAAAAACTAAAAAAAAGATTGATGGGAATCAATGAAAAAAAAGAAGCAGGAGATAGCACAAATAAAATAAAAAAAAAGATGTCATGACAAAAATCTGGTAGAGAAAAAGAATTCGATATAAAGAGAAGTGGGACATGTAGAACTCCAATTAGCCATGATCAAAAAAAATTTACAGTTAGAGAAATCATAGTCAAGATTCCAGAAATTCAACACAAGAACACAATCTTAAAAGCTGTTAGGGAAAAGAAACAAATCGCCTACAAAGGAAAGCCCATCAGAATCACAGCTGACTTCTCAAGTCAAGGAGAGCTTGGCATGAAGTATCTCAACTTCTAATGGAAAACAACCTTCAATTCAGACTTATGTACCCCTCAAAACAATCTTTCAAAACTGATGAAGAACTAAGATACTTCCATGACAAAGAACATCTGAGGAAATTTATGACCACCAAGCCAGTACTCCAAAATGTTTTGAAGAACATTTTAGAGAGATAACAAGGACTACACTCCATGAACCCCAACAGAATCTACCAGGCAAGGCAAACAGTTAAACAGAGGGAGGGGAAAAAATGGGGAGCCAACAAGAAAACAATGTGACAAAAATAAGTCAATACATATCAGTTATAACCAACAATATTAATGTTCTCAATTCACCAATCAAAAGACACAGAGTGGCAGAATGGATCAAGAAACAAGATCCAACAATATGCTGCATACAAGAAACACATTTAATTCAAAAAGAAATCAGAAACTGAAATTCAAAGGATGGAAAACAATATTCCATTCAACAGGAACTCAGAAATAAGCAGGGGCAGCTATCCTATTTGCAGATAAATTGAATTTCAAGCCAAGACTGATTAAGAGAGATAAAGTCACTACATCTTTGTAAAGGGAACAATCCAAGAGGGAGAGATAACAATCATAAATATGTATGCAACAAATACCAGCGCACCCACCTACGTAAAACAAGTATTTACAGGCATGTAATTCAAATATGTACTAGTACAATTCTATTGGGTAATCTCCATACCCCAGTCACGAAAAGACATATCAACTGGAGAAAAAAATCAATAATGAACTACTAGAACTGAACCAAACTTTTGAACAAATGGACTTAGTAGATGTCTACAGAGTGTTCCACCCCACAACATCAGAATACGCATTCTTCTCAGCTACATGCAGAACATTCTCCAAATAAAAAATGCATGCACTGGGTATGGTGGCACATGCCTATAGTCCTAGGTACTCAGAAGATTGAGGCACGAAGATCACAAGTTCTAGGTCAGCCTGGACAATTTAGTGAGATGCTATTTCAAACATAAAAATAAAATACAATAGGAGATATACCTAAGTGGTAGGGTGCTCACCTAGTGCATGTGAGGCCCCAGGTTCAATTTTCAGTACTGGAGGGAAAAAAAGGCAGAAGTGGCTACATTAATATTGGATCAAGTAGAATTCATAGCAAAAAAATATTAGAGACAAAGACTTATGTGATATCATAAAATAAAAAATCTGTCAAGAACATATAGTGGTCCTAAATGTGTATGTAAAAAACAACAGAGCTTCAAAATACAGAAAACACAAAATGGCAGAAATGAAGGGAAAAAGAGACAAATCCATATACGCAGTTGGGACTCTGACACCTCCCCTCCCTTTCAATAACTGACAGAAATACTAAAGAATCAGCAAAGGGATGAAAGAATCAGAAACAGTAAGAGCCAACAAGTTTTAATTGGCATTTACACAGCATTCTGCCTTAGGATAGCACAACACCCCATCTAAGAAAGAAGAATACAAATACTGTAGAGCACCCAGGAAATAATTACTGCAGCAGATCACATTCTGGGTCAAATAACAGCAACAAAAATGAAACAAAGAAACAGGAACAAAGCTAGAAGAACAGAAGCCATACACAGTATATTCTCTAACTCTGATAGAGTACAATTAGAAACTGTAACAGAAAGACAGAAGGAAAATGTTCACCTAGTAACTGAGCAACATACTTCAAAATAAGTAACAGAAAAAAACTCATTCATAGGTAAATGGATGCACCTTGAGACCGTAATATTAAGCAAAATAAATCGGACACACAAACTTAAATATTGTGTGGTTTATCTTATACGAGAAACTTAAAATATAAATAAAGGCCACTGGGGCTGCTTCCTGCCCATAACTAGCATGGGTTGGGAGAAGCAGCAGCCAGCCCCACCCTTGCAGGCACACTGGCCACCATCAAAGAGCTTCCTACCGGCAGCCAGGGCAGGCTGGGAAAAGCAGCAGCCAGTCCCGCACCAGTGCACCCACTGGCACCAGCAGGTACCTGTACCCAGCACTGGCTGGGAGAACAGGCCAGCCATGCCTTGGAGAAAGTGTAGCCAATAAAGGAAGTGCCTGCAACCCCACAACCTGCTTGTCCGGAAGAACCCAGGAAAATGTCAAGACAAAGAAGCAGTCTTGGTCTCCAATCCAAGCAAAACAAGTCCAGGAGATGAAAACATGGAGGAGACCATAAGTCACACAACTGAAGTTTCTGAAGTGAAGGCAACTGAAGTAAAGAAACAACTTCATAAGGTTATAAATGAAATTAATCAGAAATACTCAGATAAAAGAAATGAAAAATAAAATTGCTGAGCATATCTAAAGAAGACATACATAAAAAATAGAGGAGTAAAGAAATGAGGGAAACCTTGAATGAACAATATAAGAAAGATTTACAATGCATGAAACAGAATCAAAGAGATATTCAGGAAATTTAAAACTCCATTTGAAAGTTGGCAAAACCGCTTACAAGAAACTGAAGATAAACTCTGAGACCTTGAAGACAGGATTGCAGCTAGTGATTGTGAGAGCCCCTGAAAATAGCAAGAGACCAGGAAATAACAATTCAACAACTGCAAGATGACACAAAGAAAAATAATTTAATGTGACAGATGTCAGTGAAAAAGCAGGGGTTAACACAAATGACATAAAGAGACCATTTACAGAATAGCAGAAAACTTCCAAAGCATGGAAAAAGGACCTGACATACAGATAATGAGACGTACAGAACTCCAGTTAGCCATAACAAAATAAATCTATACAAAAACATATAATAATCAAGATCCCAGAAATTCAGCACAAGAATAGAATATTAAAAGCTGCTAGAAAAAAGAAACAGATCACCTGTAAAGGAAAACCCATGAGAATCACAGCAGACTCCTCAACACAAACCATCAGGTCAAGAGGTGAGCTGGGCATGGTGGTGCACTCCTGTAATCCCAGCACTTAGGAGGCTGATGCAGGAGGATCACTACAAGTTTGAGATCAACCTGGGCTACAAAGTGAGCCCAAGGACAGCCTGAACTGCATAGCAAGACCCTGTCTCAAAAAGATAAAACAAACAAACAAACAGGTGGGGGTGTGGCTGGAGTGAACTATTTCAAGCCCTGAAAGAAAACAACTTCCAACCAGACTGATGTATCCTGCAAAACTGTCTTTCAAATTTAATGGAGAAACAAGATACTTCCATGATAATGAACAACTGAAGGAATTCATGACCGCCAAACCAACCCTACAAAGAATACTGAGGACATTTTAGAGAGAGATAAAAATGACCACAGTTCCAGGAACAGTAGCAGAGGGGGATAAGCAAGTGGGGAAAGCAGTTGAATGGAGGGGAAAAGCAAACGGCAGGAAAATAGCAAGGTAGAAATGAGGCAGTGCATGCTGGCCATAACCATTAATGTAGATGGCCTCAATTCACCAATGAAAAGAAACACAGGCACAGTGGATCAGGAGACAAGATCCATCAATATCCTTTATACAAGAAACACATTTAACTCAAAAGGAAATTCATAAACTGAAAGTCAAAGTAGACAAAACAATCCTCCATGTCACAGGAAATCAGAAAAAAGCAGGGATAGCTTGCTCAGCAACTGCAGAATGGGTAAGAAAGATACGGCACTTCTGTACAGTGGAAAGCTACCCAGCTATAAAGAAGGAGAACCTCGAGGCTCCTGTAGTAAAAGGATACAACTGGAGATCATGCTCATGGGTGAAATGGCTCAGAGTCACATCAGTGAACATCGTGTCATCTCCCTAGTATAAAAAACTGCACCAGTTAGTGGGATTCAAAATACACAGATAGAGCCAGGCGTGGTGGCGCACGCCTTTAATCCCAGCACTTGGGAGGCTGAGGTAGGAGGAGCGTGAGTTCGAGGCCAGCTTGAGCTACAACGCAAGCGCAAGACTGGTGTGAGCTACATAGTGTGACCCTGCCTCAAAAAACTAGGGCCAGGAGTTCGGCTCAGTGGCTTAAGCACCTGCCCTGGCAAATGCGAGGTTTTGAGTTGATCCCTGGTGCCACAAAAACAAACAAACAAACAAACAAAACAGAACAAAAAACCACAGATACTGTGAAAGTGAAAGGAGAGGAAACTTCTAAAAAGGAAGGCAGTAGCCACTGTTAATTTTCTATTATCTTGTTTTAAAGCATTGTATCATTTTCATTGTTCTGTTTTGTTTGGTTTTATTCTGTTTTGATTTGTTTGATTTTATTATATCTGACAGGATGGGCAGCTATTTCAAAGATAAGATATATTTTGGTAGCCATTGTTGATTTGTTATTATCTTGTTTCAAAGTCCTGTATTGCTTTCATTGTTTTGTTTTGTTTGATTTTATTATGTCTGATGGTACAGGTAGCTACTCTGAAGATAACAACAGGCATTATGGTAGCCATTTTTGATTTCCTATTATCTTATTTTGAAGCCCTGTATCACATTCACTGCTTTGTTTTGATTGACTCTATTCTGTTTTATTGTCTTCAAAATTAAAAAAATATATATATAAATAAAGAGGAAAATAATACATAGCTAATAGGAAGTAGGGAGATCTTTTTCTAATGAGAAGGAAAAGAAGAGATGGAGGAAGGTAGAAGGGGGAAGAAAGGGGATTTAAAAAAAGCCGAAAACACAAGTGCAGACAGAGCTTTTGCAAATAGGAAGGGCACCGAGAGATGGAAGGAACAGGGAGGGAGAAGAGGAGCAGGACACACACAAAAAAAAAAAAAAAAAAAAAAAAAAAAAAAGAAAAAGAAAAAAAGAATTGCAATGTGTTACATACTTGTACCAACTCCTCATGATAAATACAATCAATATGTACTGCTAACGTGCTAATAAAAATTAAAAGTAAAAAAAGTAACTCACAGGCCAAGAAGAAAGTCTTAAAGGAAACACAAAAATGTACAAAGGAAAATTTAAAAATTACTTTTTGCAACATATAGCTAGTCCAGTGCTGAGAGAATTTTATAGCACTAAATGCTTTCATTAGGAAAGAGGAAAAATTTCAGATTAATAGTCTATATATTGTTATTATAAGGACACAGAAAAAGAAGAGCAAATGAACTCAAAACAAGCAGATGAAATGAACACTAATCAATAAAATTAGAAACAATGAAATAAAACTCTATATTAAAAGAAAAATCCTCATTATAATGCTAGCAAAACAAAGTGAGAAGGTACTAATCAACAAAAGTGGTACCAAATTAGAGGTTATCAATACATATCCTGTAATGACTAAAAGAATAAATACTATTGCTAATTCCAAAACTATTCATTATGCTCATAACAACTTGGAATGGATTTAATTCCTCAAAATTTATAAGACCCCAAACCTCAAGCAGATAATCTAAATAATCTTGTAATCATTAAAGAAATTAAAGTTGTAATTTTAGAAGTTCTGAAATAAAACCTCCCCAGGTCCAGACAGTATCATGCCAAGATAGTTTTATCAAACACTTAAAGAATTAACCCTAATTTATGCAAATCTTTCATGAGTAGAGGAGGACAGAACTCGTTTCAAATCATTTTATGAGACCAATACTAAATCGGTTCCAAAACCAAAGATAATACCAAAAAACCAAAATAAAACACAGAACTGAAGACCAGTACCTCTCACAAAGTTAGATGTGAAAATCCTAACAAAGTATTAGTCAAGTGAATCTAGCAATGAATGAATTATATACCATGATTAAATAGTATTCATTCCATGTATGCAAGACTGGTTCAATATTTGAAAATCAATCCATGAAATCTGTAATGTCAACAGGCCAAAAAAAAAAAAAAAAAAAAAAAAAAAAAAAAAAAAAAAAAAAAAAAAAAAAAAAAAAAGAACACACAAATTCTATCAAATGACCCATGAAAATAGTTGAAAAAATCTGATACCTATTCCTGGCAAAAACACTTTGTTAACTAGGGACAGAAGAGAATTTCCCCAAATAGATAAAGACCACCTACAAGCAACAGTTAATATTATTAGTGGTAAAAGAGTGAATGTTTCTTCCCTAAGTTTGTCTTATCACGCTTGAGTTATAGCCAGCACAATAAGGTTAAGAAAAAAAGTTATTATGCAGATTAGAAATGAAAATATAAAACTGATCTTTTTTTTTTGAAAACATAAAACTGTTTCCTCTTTGCAAACAACATGATTGTGTATGTGAAAAATAAGAAATCTACAAAATCAAAAAAACTGCTCAGAATAAGTTTTTCTTTAGCAAGGTTTCATGTTATTAAGAAATACGCATACACACACACACACACACACACACATAAATCCCTTGCATTTATGTATCTAACCACAAACATTATGTGGAAATTGCTCTAAAGAAAATGATCAGGATCTATGTACTGAAGACTACAAAATGCTAAGGACAGAAACAAGACCTAAGCCAACTGAAGGGACCTGCTCTGCTCACTCATCACAAATCTGAAAGACATCAATTCTTCCCAAAATGATCTACAGTTTGATGCAATTTTCATCAAAAGGTGGGGCATTCATCCTAGAGAAATAAAAACATCTCCTATCTTGACATCAAAACTATACACCAATATTCATAGCTGCTTTTTTCATAATAGCCAAAACCTAGAATAATCTAAATGTCCCTCAATGGCCAAGCTGTACTACATTCGTATCATGGACTTGTAAATAAAAAATAAACTACCCAGGAACTTCAATGGACCACAAATGCTGTTCTACATGGGAGAGACAATTTTAAAAAGTTACCTACTGTATGTTTCTATGACACGTCACATGACATTCTTGAAATGGTGTAATTACAACTACCTGCGCTTAGGTGGTAGAGGCTGTGCAGGCAGCTATAAAGATGCAGCATGAGGGAGCTCTCTGGTAGTCTGTCTTCACCGTGGTGATAGCTATACATACTATGTGTGACAGAGCTGCGCAGAATTACAGACACACACAGAGCAAACGCCACCTCAGGGGAACGCACCACGGAACTAGTGAAATATGAGCCAGCGCTGTGGTATATCGATGTCAATTTCATGGTTCAGACACCATTATAATTATGTAAGATGCTAACATTAGGAAAGGAAGAACAAAGGGCGTATGATACCTCTCGAATATTTTTTTCAAATTCCTATTGATCCATTACAAAAAAGCAAGTGTACTAACAAAAAACCATTTGTAACACTGGGCATGTATTCCAAGAGACTAAAAACTATTCTTACACAACCAAAATGTATTTTCCATAATATTTTATTATTGATTAAAAGAAAACCTGGGTATTTTTTGCAAGACTAGCCTTATGAGAAACTACTGGTAAAATTCTTTGTCCCACTAACTCCTAGTATTTTTCCCTTTATTTTTAGGAAAAAAATAGAAACATCTAATTGTACTTCAAATGTATATGTGCATCTTAGATAAATTTCACATCACTGCAATAACTGCACAGGTAATAATTTCAAAGTTTTTGTAAGAAGTCTTTATCCAAACATGTGACAGGTTGTGCTATAACATTACTGTGAAGAGACAGATGAGATACACCTCAGAAGTAACAGAGTTGCATCTGACTGTCACTACTGCCAATCACTTCTCTCCCGGGATAGGTTAAACCAACCAACCTACCAACCAACCAGTGTTTTGTCCAAATGAGGACAAAACCTTCTGTATCCATCCCTAATTAGGGGGTTGGAGCAACGGAGAAGGGACATCAGGAGCAGAGGATGGAAGTCAGGGTAACACAAGAATGTGTTTATGTTGTTTAGTTGTAAAAGAAATGGGCAGAAGAATAACAATGAATCTTTGACTGACACTTTGGCTTCTCAGTCCTGAAAACCAGCCTAATTCATTTACATGAATCAAAATTAGATCTAAGCCATAAGAGGAACTCTATCCTGACCTCTGGCAATAACCATCGGGTAAGAAGTCTGGTAAAGACTGAGATCCAATACCCTTCCTAAGTGTACCCTACACAGCAGGGCCAGTCAGTTTAGAGGAGCTGGCAAGGCTGAAGTAACATGGACGCAGGTGAGAGAAGAGCCAGGACAGTGAGCAGTGACCGAGGATGGCACTCAGCGTGGACAAGGAGAACCCAGAGACACGCAGTGAGTCACAGAATGCAGCGTCAGAGGACACAGCGAAGGTCAGGAAGCTATTACCAACCTCATCCTCCTAGCAATCAGGGACAGGGCTGTCTTCACAACATGCATTTTACGTAAGAGAAACAAAACTTAGTGAAGCTAAGGAAAGGAAATCGAGGACAGCACCTGCATTGGACTAAAGACCAGTTTTCAGGCAACTGAGCCAAAACTGCAACTGACAACTGTATACCCTGCAGACTGGTGATAGCAAAGAAAAAAAATCTATTGCTCTGTAATTAGAAAAGGAGCAGTATTTTCGAATATAAGTACTAAGTTGAATATAATACGTTACGTTATAAATCATGACTACTGTGAGGAGAGGATTTTAACATGGATGAGGGTAGAAGGAACTTTTGAACAATTTTTCTCTTTTACATATGCACATTTAGTCAATGATATAACCAAAAAAAACAAAAAAAACTGCTGACTTCAATAGTTAATCCCTACCTACAGTGTAGTGATTTTATTGAAACATGATAATACAGTAAGTACAAATGAAATAAAACAAGTACTATAATAATTTATAATGTTATTTGTAAGATTTTATTTGGAAACAAGACACATTTATTTTCCCACTCCATGCAATCTAAACTTCCATTCTAACTATAGTGCTATTTTAAAACACATTACTAGTGACTGAAAGAACAAGGCAAAGAAAAAAAACCAAATGAGATCACTAACTATATGACTATGAAAATAAGCTTGAGGGTTCAAGAAGGACCTGGATGAAATAAAACCGTGTACTCTGTCATATTTCTCCCACTAGATGTAATAAAATAATAAAAGATACTAAAGTAAAAAAGATACAAAAGTAGCATTCATCATTTAAAATATTAAAAATGTATACATCTATATGAAGAGGAAGGAGTTAGTTCATAAAGATCAACTCACTGGGGGATATAGCTATATCCTCCATTTGTTTACTTTTTTTTTGTTGTTGTTGTTAGTACTGGGGATCGAACTCACAATCTCACACCTGCCAAGCAGGTGCTTAAGCCGCTGAGCCAAACTCCCGGCCCTAGTTTTTTGAGGCAGGGTCACACTATGCAGTTCAGGCCGGCCTTGCTCACACTGTAGCCCAAACCGGCCTCAAATGCTCCACCTATCTCAGCCTTGCGAGTGCTGGGATTAAAGGCGTGTACCACCATGCCTGGCCCCATTTGTTTACTAATGCTCCTGGACACACAAAGGTCCTTCACATATGAAGTGCTATCCACACATAAAGAAAGGCAGGTTCTCCTATCAGCTGAAGAAAATGAGAAGGTTCTCCTCCTGGACAGCCAAAAAGAGTAAGTTTCAGGAACTGCTCCATATTCTTTAAGCAGTGCAGAAAGTAATCATGTGTAGAAAATTCCATTTTAAGTGATTAATTTTGTTGAATAAGCTTTGGAGTCACTGGCATTAGTGTGTGCAAAAGCAGATACTATTGAGTTTTGTTGTTGCTGTTTTTGATTTTTTAATACGATGCCTAAAGGAGTAACTATATCAGTGTAAGACATGTAGCAGATGTTCAATAAATTCTGCTGAGTGAATGAACATATGAGTAGGTAGTATTTAAGGCTTAACGAAGGGACGAGATGACCTAGAGAGGGATTACAGACAGGACAGCTGAAAAATAATACATACACATGGAAAGAGAGAAAGGTTAAACAAGAGGCTGAGGAACCATGGTAGTAAATCAGGAGAAAAACCAAGAGGTTGTTCTACCCAATACACCCATATAAAATAATCTTTCAGGGACAAAGTGGTTACTTGTGTCGAGTGCTGTTGAGGCACACAGTGCTTATGATGACAAAGAAATAATGACAACAACATCACTGACAAACAGACACCATCACAAGCAGGGCTGAGGCACATAGCCCATGTTCACAGGAAGGAAGAGAGGGTGGGTACAGATGCAGACAGGTTGCTATGATTTTGTAGTGAGAATGCAAGGAAGTTCCCCAACAGCCACTAGTTTTGTTTAAGGAATCTGAAGCAAATGTCCGCTGGGAGGTAAAATTCAGTAAATGCTATGATGGAATACAGAAGGTAATATGGGAATGTAAAGGAGGTGCACACCCAGAACAGTATAGAGATGAGTATAAAAGGTTTACAGGGTGAACAGGAATTAATCAGGAGAGGGTGGGTAAAAGAAGTAAAAAGAGCATCCAAGATGTGCAGCAAAGAAGAAACGCATGTTCAGGAAGCTTTAAAACAGAAATGCAAGTGGTCCAGGTAGGGACTGATAAAAGTTAGAGAGATCAGCAGATGTTGAAATTAAGAAGAGCTAAAGAGACCAAAATTTGTCATGAGACACTTACAAGTAGCCACTGAGAAGTGCAACATGTATTTTACGTTGGTGATATTCACACATCGGTTTAATAAAATATTTCTAAATTTAAATATACAAGTGTATTTGGTGGAAGATGACCCTGTTTTCATTTGTGATGCTTAGGACTGGACAGGTAGAACAGCTTACAGGTTCGGGATGCAGATTCACTCTAGAGCCCAGATTCTTGTGCTCAGCTTCTAGTGATGTCACTTAGCTGTGGCTGTGAGCAGTTATTTCACCTGTGTTTCAATGTCCTTATTTTAAGTGGATATTTTAATGGTGAAGAAATAATTAACACCATCCCAGAGGCTACTGTAAAGACAGTAGATGACAACGTTCTGTAAACATTAGCTTTTGCTGTTTAAGACAGAACTTTACCTGTTTTTTTATGGCATAATTTTCACCATCTTCAGCTTTCATTTTTTCAATTTTTTCTTCTTGTTGTTTTGCTTCTTTTTCATACATCACTTTTTCTTTGACCAATCTATAAATAAACCAAAAATGTTTCAAGAGAATTAGCTTTTTCTCTAAAGAATAAACCAGAAGAAATAAACTATGTAAATACAAAACATTTAAAATACTCAAGTCAATAGACTAGGTGTAGTAGAGGGAAACAAAATACATTACTTGTAGATACAAGTGTGATAATTCTTGTGCTCTAAAGTCTAATGAGACTAAAGCAGATATAATCTATCAAAGCATAAAATTTCTATTTTTAAAATTAAAAATCCATCACACTATATTTACAATGTGAAAACAACATTCAAACATTTCTAACATTCGAACAATGTTCTAACATTTCTGTCTCGCCTTCATTTTGTGTTATGTGTGTGGTGCTGGGGATTGAACCTAGGGCCTCTCAGATGCTAGCTCAAGAGTCTATCCACTGAGCTACACTTCTATCCTTGTCCTCCACCTTGTTTTTTGGAGACAGGGTTTCAGGTTCCCCAGGCTGGACTTGAATTTGTGATTCATCTGCCTTAGCCTCCCAAGTAGCTAGAATTACAAACATGCGCCACCACTCTTGACCTGTGCTGCTTGTTTTATTGATGTTTTTCCAAAATCTTATCTGGTTACTTGACACAACATACTGTAATATATAAACATTCACTTTACTGGACTCAGTATACTGTATGCCAAATCCCAAAGATTAGATTATTTTCAACAAAACTGTTTAAGAAATATTTATGTTATACTTCCTTTTAAGCCAGACTTTCCCTTGTCCTAGGAATTAGGGTAATTTATATGCTGTTGTCTCAGACAGAGGAAACAAACTAGTATTTACTAAAACAAGAAAAGGAAGTGATACACAGCAGGAAGATTTTTGATAATAAACAATAGTGCCATAAAAAACTGTGCCACAAAAGTTCACTGGCTATTCTTTAGTTAAGCCAAATTCAATTAAACATAACAAAATGACCTTCCCTAATTCTGGTAAATCAAAGTTTTAATATAAAAGAAAAGTGTACCCCAAGAAAATATTAACATTCTTATGTACACACTACCTCAAGAGCAGAAGAGAAAGCTTTCTGAGTACAAACACATTAAAAACGGTTTTCTCCATGGGGGCTGCTTGCTTACTTCAGACACACTTTTGTTGGAATGCAAATTAAAATCCTATTTAGGGCATGGTAGCTTTTGTGTAACTATTTTCAATGGAGATTTTTTAGAGCACAATTTACTTTTTATATTCTAAGTGGGCTTAATATAAGTTTACAAGTCTTTAAAACAAAGCAACACAAAACAAACTGCTCCCTCCCCTAAACTCCTGTTATAGTCCTGGAAGGCTTCTAAGTCTAGATTTAAATCACCACACACTAAATACTAAAATACGAAATGTTCCAGTTTGGATCTTTGGAGTGTGCTAGTGAGGTTCATCTTACACTTCAGGAACATGTATTACTTCTAAAGATGGAAGAAAACATAACAAAACATTAACGGGATAACCAATAAACATGATCTGTATATATATGGTCCTGATACACTTATACCCTGAAATTATCTCCACGTGAAAAAACTGAAGTTCAAACAGTTATAAATGTTATGTTGCCATCACAATTATAAACAACAAAGAAGCATAGTCAAAATACAAATTAAAAAGAAACATAAAAAACTAATCTCTGAGTATTTGAGAAGAAAGGCCCTAAAGGTTTGGGAGAAGAAAAGTCAGCTTGGGAGTAAATAAGAGGATTCCACTGCCTTTCAAAATGTGTAAACATTTTATGTTCCAAAAAAAGAGATGCTAAGATTTTCTCTGAGTAGACTTAAGCTGTATTTATTAATTTTCTGGAATAAAGATTCAAATAAAAAGAGAATCTAGTGGCCTGGGATTTAGCTCAATGGTTCAAGTCCTTGTCTGGTAAGCGCAAGGTCATGAGTTTGATCCCCCATACCAAAAAAAAAAAAAAAAAAAAAGAGACAGAGTATCTACCTAACAGTTATAATGCTCTAAATCCTCTTTTGCAAACCCTATTAGTTTAAAAAAGTGGTAAAAAACAAAAACAGTGGTAAAAACAGAAATGGTAAGTATAAAAACATTGTACCATGGATATTTCCAAGCAAAACTTACATACAACAGGAGCACGATGAATAGCACAGCATGTACCCACTGCTCAGCTTTAAAGACGCGAGTATATTGGCAATCTTATTTCATCTATTTCCTGCCACTCCTTAAAAAGAATTTTCTCCCTCTCCTCTTCTGAATTCAAACTGACTCCCAACCCTCCCCCAGGGTCATTTCTGGCAAATGCCCTACTACTGAACTACATCTACAGCACATTTGATTTGATTTTTGAAGTTAAAAAGTCTGTATTCCCCCCGGTCCTTATACCATGTATAAAATATTAACTCAAAATGCACTAAAATCTAAAAATAAAAGCTAAAATGATGGAAACCCAGAGAGAAATATTGCTGGCCTTGGGTTGGGCAATAAATGGTTTTGTTTTGTTTTGGTCTTTTTCGAGACAGGGTCTCACTATGCAGTTTAGGCTGGCCTTGAGCTAACTTTGTAGCCCAGTCTGGCCTCAAACATCCAATGATCCTCCTGCCTCAGCCTCCCTAGTGCTGGGAATACAGGTGTGCACCACCATGACCGCCAATAAGCGCATCACCATGACCGCCAATAAATGATACCAAAAGAACAAACAACAAAAAGAAAAAATATATATATAAACTGGTTTTCATCAAAATTAAAAACTTCTGTGCTTTGAAAGACACTATCAAAGGGAGAAAATACTTACAAATAATGTATCTAATAAGGAAGCGTACCCCCAGTACACAGATAACTCAATGAATAAAAAAGATAAAAGAACTAAAAAATAGGCAAAGGATCCAAACAGGCATTTTTCTAAAGCAGTTCTATACATATGCAATAAGCACATAAAACATGCTCAATATCACTAGTCATGAGTGAAATGCAAATCAAAACGACACTAAGGTTGCACTTCATACCCATCGGAATGTCCACAATCAAAAACTCAGATAATAAATAACAAGTGTTGGCAAGAATGCAGAGAACTGAAACCACCTAGTGGTGCTGGTGGCAACGAAAACCGCAACAGCTGCTTTATCTCTCAAAGAATAAAGAGTTACAATATGCCCAGGGATGACTTACTGTACACCCCAACAATTCCACTCCTAGGTGTATACTCTAGAGAAATGAAACGAAAAGTTCACAAAAAATACATGCCTAAAAAGGTTCATGACAGCATTATGCGTAACATGCAAAATATGGAGAACCCAAAAGTCTGTTTACCAATGTATGAGTAACCAAAATGTGATAACCCATTTAATGGCTATAAAACAGAGTAAAGTATGGATTCAAACTACAACATGGAAGCCGGGTGTGGTGGTTCATGACTTTAATCCCAGCACTCGGGAGGCTGAGGTAGGCGAAGCATTGTGAGTTCGAGGCTGGCTTGGTCTACAACGTGAGCACAAGGCCAGCCTGAACTACACAGTGCAAAAACACTGTCTCAAAAAACTAGGGCTGGGGGTTTGGCTCAGTGGCTTAAGCACCTGCTCGGCAGATGCGAGGTTGTGTGTTTGATTCCCCCGTGCTACAAAAACAAACACACAAAAACCAAACAAACAGACTACAACATGGATGAACCTTAAAACAGCCTTAAATACAGTCGCTCAGCTCTGTAAATACTGCATAATAAAAAGCAATGAACTGAGGATTTTAAACGGGTGAACTGTGTAAATGAGAATCATATCTCAATAAATCGGTTAACAAAAAGGAAAAAGAAGTTTTTAACCACCAAGTCAGCGGCAGAAGATCTGAATAGTGATACATCACACACAACTGAACATGTGAGTATTATATAGAAAAACTCACACTTTGTTTGTAATTAAGAGGGTTTTTTTGTTTGTTTTGGTTTTTTTTGGTTGGTACTGGGAAATGAACTCATAACCTCGCACCTGCCAGGCAGGCACTTAAGCCACTGAGCCAAGCTCCCAGCCCTAGTTTTTCTGAGGTAGGGTCACACTATGTAGCTCAGCCCAGCCTTGCTCAAGTTGTAGCCCAAGCCAGCCTCGAACTCACAATGCTCCACCTACCTCAGCCTCCCGAGTGCTGAGATTGAAGGCATGTGCCACCACGCCTGGCTTGTAATTAAGAGTTTTAAAAATTAAAATGAAAATATTTTCCATCTGAGATTCAAAATAAAACCACTAATCCATGTCACTACATGTATCCATCTAAAAGCTCCCTTTATAGTGCAAGAAATTTGTTAGGAAAAATAGCAAATTGTTAGATTGCTTCACCAAAACCTAAGTGTTGGAGACCACTACGAAGCGGCTCTGAGCAGGATTTAAAAGTTACTAATTGGCATTTTATTTATCTGTGAGCCTGTCCTCGGCCTAGGCCCCTTGCCTGTCGACGGGAGCTGATTCATAGTAAGTGAACCTCTATGAATCACTGGTCCTGACTGAGGCCTGTAGTGGCCAATGAGGTCAGAGATACCTCAAATGGCAGGGTAAAGAAGGTCTCAGTTGAGGACATCTTGGCTCCATAATCAATTATGTTAATAGAGACTGCCCTGCAGGCATCTTACTCTGCAGGCATCTTAGTCCCACCACAAAGGCCATCTTGGAGATAAGATAGTTCTCCTTTTCTGGCATTTTCTCCTACTTGGAGATGTCCTTGAAGTGACTCCCAAGTCCTGCTCAGTTCCGGCACCACACTCTGCACCTCCCTCAGTATCCCCTCTCTTTGTCTGCTATGGAAATAAGTACGGGTGATCCAGAGAAGCTCCTTGTCTTAGCCCTCATGTCAGCTACAGAGTCAAGAACTCTGCAGGGGCTTTGACCCCCCTGGAGCCCTAAAACCATATCACTTGTCTCATTTAGTTAAGCCTTTGCCATACGCTCGTTTGGGAGGTTGGGGATCTAGGCTGGGTCCCTGATACCTAAGTGGTTTGTTTTGTTTTCAGTGCTGAGATTTGACCCCAAGGTTTTCACCATGCCAGGCAAGTGTTCTATCACTGCTAAGCAAGATTCTACCCAGATGGTTTCATTTGACTCACAATGTTAAAAAACAAAACAAAACAAAACACAAAGAATAAAAAGAAGACACAAAAGAAAGAGGGAGAAAGAAAAATTTGTTCCCATTAAAATACTGCTGGCCAGGCGTGATAGCGCATGCCTATAACCCCAGCACTTAGGAGGCTGAGGCAGGAGGATCACTGTGAGTTCAAGGCCAGTCTGGGCTACATAGTGA
>RJWM01030200.1:0-23659 GCA_004363535.1 Dasyprocta punctata
CTTGCGTTGTAGCCCAAGCCAGACTCGAACTCACAACGCTCCACCTATCTCAGCCTCCTGAGTGCTGGGATTAAAGGCATGTGCCACCATGCCCGGCTTGGTTCCTTTTCTTTCTGATTCAACTTAAAGGCTTTATTTTAATTTTATTTTATTTGGAGCAATAGTGTAATATTTGGTTTATCATGCGCCCTGAGACATAAGCTTCCTCTATGAAACAACAAAAGAGCAACAAATTTTTTACACCACTGGTCCCCGCAGCAGTGATAAATAGAACTTTCTGCATGATATTTGTATATCTCCATCTTTTTCTAGTAAACTAACGATTCCTAGGAAGCTGCACAAAGGGCCAAAGTTCCCGCATTTGCAGAACTGATCAACTCAGAAAAGTCCTCATTCTCTTATTGTGTCTCTGAACACTATCTCTAACAATCCTTTCTCCCTTCTCAGGATTCAAATGAAATTTGTCTTAAATGTCCTCACTTTAGGGCCAGGGAAATAGCTCAGTGGCACAGCACCTGCCTGGCAAGCATGAGGTCATAAGTTCAATCCCTGGTACCGAAAGAAAAAAAAAAAGAACAAAAATGCCCTTGCTTAATTCTTCATATTTGTTTGCTTTTGAAGCAATATTTCAATGCTTTTGCATGCATTCCAGAAATATTATCAACAAAAATTTTTGCAATTATATCAATATTTTATTCAAGTATTTCCTATGATTATACTCCTCAGTAATAACAATGACCACACCGTGGGAGTGAAATAAGAAGGTGGTAGGCAAGGGAAGTGGCTCAGCAGTGCTCCCCTAGCAGACATGAGGCTCTGAATTCCACCCCAGAACTAGAGGGCAACATTGGGTGAGAAGGTGAAAAAGATGCTGAAGAAAAATATCAAGTGAGAAAGAAAGCATTGGCAGTTCTCTGCTGTATGGTGGAAACCTGCGGAGTGACTGATTCCAGGCAGACACCACATCCTCTCTGACTGTAGTGTTTGTTTGGCTATGCGCTTGCTGAGAAGACATGTGGGCTGTCTGCATTTCGGGGTGGGGTCCCTTCTGATAGTGTCCCCTGCAGGCTCTGCTTTCTCCTTTCCTCCCCTTTCTTCTCCTTCACCCCCTCCCCACTGATTTTCCCTTCCCTCTCTCCCTCCCTTTGTCTTTTTTCTTTTTCTTTTTCTTTTTTCAGTACCAGAGGGTTGAACCCAATCACTGAACTACATCCCTGTCTCTTTTTAATTTTTTTTTAATTTTGAGACAAAACTTTGCCAAGTCATTACATCACTCAAGCAGAGTCTGAATGTGCAACCCTCCTGCCTCAGCTTCCCAGAATGCTGAGATTATAAATTATGTACCATCATATCCCACTCAAGTGGAAGATTTGACTCTTTCCCTAGCAGAGAAGAGGGGATGGCCTCCCTGAAAAATGGCTACTTGATGGGGTCACCTGGTGGGAATCTGCACCACTTACTTTCTGAAGACAGCAACACCTGAGTGGAGGCCAGGGCCCCAACACAGAAGCCAGGAGGAGAAACAGCAGCTGCAGCCACGGGAAAGGCGCCAGGCAGTCATCTCGAGTCTCTGACTCGGAGTGATTTTTCAACGGCTGGCAGCAGCCACGCATCAGTGGCCTCGTTCCTAACGTGTCTTGTCATGTTCTTCTTGCTGGAATCACAAGACGTCTAATACCAGCAGAAGTAATTAAAAATAAACCCAGAGACAATGAACCATTTCGACCCTCCCTTCAGCTGCTAGCAGGACCCGCATAGGCTCTTGCCGCAGTGACTGAAAATGCCTTTCCCTGTCATACCGTTGACTGACCACGAGAAATAAATGTTCTTGCTATTTTCCTGAGACAGCCTTAGGATTTACTGCCCTTGGGGAAAAAAATAAAGTGATGGTGCAAACTCACATAAAACTTCCAGACCAAAATGTGACTTCAGTCAGGGAGAAAGAAAGTATGGGTGAAAGGGAAGGAAGAAGACAGACAAATGTTCCAGATCAGCTGAGTCTGGAACCAGGACAGCAGGAAGGACAGCACCCTGGCGCGCTCACAGGAAGCAACAGCACTTGCTACTTGTACTGTCCATCCCACTGAAATCTGTGAGGAAGAGGCTTGGCACCAAAACTGCACGGTCCTTGTCTTTCAGTCTGATTCCTCGCAAGGTTCACACCTTTTATTCATAAGCCGCCCCTGGCTCCACGCTATCCTTGGATCACAACTCCAGCTCTTTGGTTTGCCTCTGCCACCCAGGAGAGCTACTCTCCGCCTGCCTTGCAGTTTCCCCTACCACCCATGACACAGGCTCTAGGCTCCCTGGGCTCTGGCTGCCTGCTCTTTATCTGGCTGTTCATGCCCAGCTTCTCTTCCTCCCTCTGCCGAGTGCCCTTCCCATGTGCTCCTTTCCCTTTACATGCACCCCTTTCAGAGACTTCCTTGGTCACCTTGCCTACAAGAGCACCTACCATTCCACTCGTTGTCTGAGACTCATGCACACCTGGCTCAGAAAATTGATAATGATTTTTCACTAACTGCCCTTTTCTCTGGCTTGTCACTTGTGAGCTCTTGCTGAGCTCCGTGGTCTCTCTAGAAGTGTCCTATCAGCTCCGTATTCCTGCGCTTGTTACTGTGGGCTGGACACAGGGGCTCCCCAATAAATTCTTTTGCATGAAGTAATCTCATGAGCACCACGACTCTCTATTTTGTTTCCCAACAGCCCCTGCCACTCTCCAGCCTCCATATTAATTTGGTTCTATATGTGTATGTGTGTGTGGGTGTGTGGGGTTGAGATACCCTTACATATGTACACATTCACACACACACATGCACACACACTTACAAGCAGTTCCATCTTAACTCCTTCCCAAGCTATCTATGGTCTTAGACAAATTCCTTCTCCTCTCAACCTGCTCAAAGGAAAGCAAAAATGGGCTTTGTGAAAGTATTTGAAAGTCATAGAACAATGTTGTTGGGGGGGGGGAATCCAAAATTGCTTAAGATCATTAAAGGATTAGGATTTTAATAGCATAATCCCTGACTCAGCTCAAAAATTCTGCTCCCTGGGAATGACACAGGCCTCATAAAAAGAGGGGGAAAGGTGATTCCTAGGCTTTGCAAAACCACCTCACAGGCTGGGAGGCAGAGCTAGACTTTACAACACCCTGCAGCCTTTTCAGCCCTGTAGACAGCCTGCAAGCTGCATCCTCCGCTTGTGCCAAGCCAGGGAGGCCCGCCTGGAGCTCAGGAGACCTGTGTGGCACCAGCCTTAAGTTCAGTGATTCTCAACCGCATTTACAAAACTGCTCCACAGCCACGGCCCCCAGGCACTCGATGGTCAAGGGCTTCCCTTTATTCTGGAACCAAGATCTGCTCTTGTTCTCTCCTTGCAGTCCCCAGCAGACCACCAAGTATCCTCCTGGAGCACTGAACCCTGGGGCCTGCCCTAAGGACTTCAAAGCTACCTGTTGAAATAATGGATAATGAAGCACACATTCACTCATGTGGCGTTCACCTTTGAAGTTCCCCTGTCTTTTTAGAAGAGGAAAAATCATATAATCACATCGAGACAACCTCATCCTGAGGCTGCACAATTTGCTCTCTTCTTGATCTGTTGGGCTCTGAGATCACAGAATTCCCTGACAATCTGCAGACCTCCTGTACTTGGGGACAGGAAAACCAAGGAAATGGATTTATTGCCCTGGTGACAATGTGCACAACAGAGACACTAGCACCTTTGATCATCTTCTTTTACTTTGCTGTCAAGAGGTTTGAGTTCTGGTTAAAGCCACAAGCTCAGCATTTGACTGCAGTGGTCAATCTGGTCAGTTCCATCCAATATTCATTATGGAACCCTGAATCCAGTAGATAGCCTCTCAGTGCCTCGGTTTCCTCCTCTGAAAAGGGGGGAAGTAATAGTTTCCAACTCACGTGATTTTTCTGACAAATGCACATGAAGCATTTAGAACAGGGCTCAACACTGAGCTTTCAACAAAAATCCGCTATTGCTAGTTCTGTTTTACAAACAAGGTAGAAAAATCAGCGGAAACATTATCTTATTCAAAGAAACTTAGGTTGCGCAGAATGGAAAGTAAGTAGAACATTCTAGTACCGCCTCTGTTGCTCATCACAGAGCCGTGTGAAAGACACAGGGTGCAGTGATGTCCAGGAGATGCAGACGGGTCATTACGGATGCAGACCCAGGCAATGTGCAGCATAGCTACCTACACTACAGCAAGATCATCTGTGATCTTTTATTTGACAGTGACAGCCCAAATTTCACCATTAAAATGTAAAATAAGTCAAAATAAAGAATATTAACTGATACGTAGTTTGGTGCTACCCCGGAGTAACAAAAATTATGCAGATTCCATTATTTGTATTCAGGAGTGTTGCAGATGGTTTGTATCTCCCTAAAATCCATATGTTGAAGCTCCAGCCTATAATGTAACAGTATTAGGAGTCTGGGACTTTAGGAAATGATTAGGATTAGCTAAGATCACAAAGATGATGCTCTCCTGAATGAGATTAAGATTGTTTCCCCATTCTCTCCATCAGGAGAGGACATCAGACGTCAACAGTCTGCAAAGTAGAAGTTAGCTCTCAGCAGAACCCGGCATGTTAGCACGCTCATTTCAAACCTCCAGCCTCCAAAACTATGAGAAATGAATTTCTCTTTGCAATCAGCCACCCGAGTCTATGGGTTTTTTTATTGTTGTTGTTACAGCATCCCAAACTAAGTCAGGGAATCTCTGGTTTCCTGCATCTTTGCAAAGAAGTGACTTGGTGTTCCCTGTTATTCCAGTGACCTGAAGGCTGTGACATTATGCCATAGGCTCACGCTACTACCAAGACCAAGTTCAAGGAGAAGTCTTATAACATTTAAGAGGATCCTACATTCCAGCAACTTATAGCTCACACTGACCTTGAACAACCCCACCAATGAGCATTGCACACTGCCCTAACAATGGCCCTGACACAGTCTCAAGGAGGTGGGAGAAAGGGCAGAAAATGACTCATTACAGGAAAGGACCACGTGTCACTAAACAATTCAAAATGAGATCCAACAGTAAGAAAACACTATTTTCCACTAACTCTGCTCCTGCCATTTCTTCTGTGACTAGTATGTTTATTCATGTAGAAAAGACAGACAGGGAGGCAGAAATTGCTACTGCCATCATCTGCTGAATTCAGCCAGAATATAAAACTCAAGTTACCTCAATGACTTTCAACACTATGCAAAATGCTCTGAAATTATCCAAAGATCGCTTCAAATTGGCAACTGGCAAATATATCCTTAAAGGGCCAAAGAGTGAATATTTCATGCCTTGTGGGCCAGGTAGTCTGTAACAACTACTGAGCCCTGCCCTCAGTTACAGAAAATATGGAGACAAATGAAGGTGTCTATGTCAAAATGACATTATGCATGGACCCTGAATTTTGAATTGTTTAAAAATTTAAGTTTATTGGTACAATTTAGGTATACAGAATGACCACATTCATTATAGGGAATTTGTATCTGTACGTGATATATCTTGATTCCTCTTTTTTTTTCCATTCCCATCCCCTCTTTTCAAACCCCTGTCCCCTCCCCATTCACAAAATTCAGTTTTCACTTTATCCTTCTTTTCTCATTCTCTTGCATCATGAAATAGCCTTTTCTTCCCCATCTAAAAATATACAAATCATTCACATCTCATGGGCTGCACAAGTAGGCAATGGGCAACATTTGGTCCCTGGGGCATAGTTTGCCAACCCCCTCTTTCAGTCACACAGCTAATCGTCCCTTTAACTGTTCAACCAGTGCATCTCTATCTGGTGCACATCATAGGGAGGTTATGGGTAATGATAAATAATTCTATCACTTTCTTCTTTTTAAGGTAGAAGAGGAACTGTATAATGGAAGACAGAGCCATTTTCCTAATTTAAATATATGCAGCTTTAGTTCTTTAGCCAAAAGAGGAACAAGCACTTTTCACATTGAGGAGTTCATATTTTATTCCAAATGTGTAAGAACTACTGTTAAGCCACTAACCAACGGATATTAAGCAAAAGTAAATGGTAGGCCATAAATGAATAAAGAGCTCCTCACTCTCAATCTCAGAAATTAAATGCTGGCCAGGGAGCCATTGCAGAGGCAATCAGGATGCTGCCTTCGTGGACCCACTGTTAAGCCGCCAATAATGCATTCCTCCCTCCAGCTCGGTCTGCAGTGTTTTAGGGAAGCTGTTACCTTGAGCAGGGCCTTGGTAAGGTGCTAAATATCTTTTAAAAACGATACTATCAAGTGCCCTCCTAGCCTGTTTCCCTACTTCTTTCTGCTTTCCCTGTCTTGGAACCCAAATAGCACTAAAAGAAAGTGCAGGCTTCTCGAATAGGGGTGGATACAACACAGTGCTGCGGAATTGGACACCTGCATGGAGAAGTGGGGTGGCCCAGGCAAACTGCTAGCTGAATAAAGCTTTGTTAGTGACACCATAGAGAGAAGACCCACCACCCAATTAACCAGAGGAATCACAAGAAATAATAAATTGTCATTTTAAGTCAATGGAGTTGAGACTGTTTCACAGCATGGCATGACAAGTAATTTCCTTTCCTTTCTTCCTTTTCCTTGCATCTCCTATTAGTTTTCTTTTGCTGCTTAGTGAATTATCTGAAGCACAGTGCTTCACAACAACATACATTCATTATCTCAGTTTCCATGGGTCAGGAGTCTGGGCTCAGTCTAGCAGGGTCATCTGCTTGTGATCTTATAAGGCTACAGTCAAGGTACTGGCTGGACTGTTTCGTCAAGAGGTCAGTCTGGAGAGGGGTTCCCTTCTAAGCTTATGCAGATCACTGTAGGAATTCACTCCTCCTGGCTGTAAGATTGAGGGACAGGGACGAGCTTTTGAGACTGTTGGCTGGAGGCCAACCTCAGGTCCTACAGACTGCCTGCAATTCTTGGTCACGTAGATTTCTCCAAACAAATGCTCACTGCATCAGGCCAGCAAGGAGAGACTCTCTGTCCTCAGAGAGGGCCCAGCCCCTCTTTCAAGGGCTTTTAACTGAGTAAGGCCTACTTAGGATAATAGCTCTTTTGATTAATTCAAAATTCAACTGACTTTGGACTAAAACCCCTTCTCCTTTACAATGTTCAATTACTCAGAAGCACATCATAGGTCCTGCTCACACTTGAAGTGAAGCAATTGCATAGAACATAAACTCTATGGGGCAGGAGTCACAAAGTTACATCAGGTTCCCTACCCCACACTTCTCGGCAGGGCTTGGATACGGCACATGATGGTAGGACTGTCCAGATGTCAGACAGCTGTCTTCATAAACTCACTGAACAATAAAGATGACAGACAGGTCAAATGACAGTATTGGAAATGGAGCTTTATCTCTCTTGAGAAAATTCCTAGGGAATTTGGAGTTTCAGGCTTAGGCAAGGATATCATGCCTCTCACTGGAGGAGAAAAGGAGAGGCTTCAAGCAGATCTAAGAAAAGGGAATAAATCTCATTTCTGGGAAATACAGGTCCCTCCTAGGAAATAGTAAGTGCATGTTAATATAGAGCAGTGGTCAGGACCTCCATCTACAGGTAGGGAAAGCATATGAGTCATGTGAACTGAGAGGAAATGATAGAAAGAGGTGAGGACCAGGGCCACATAAAATGGTCATCACTTGTATAAGAGGACAGCTGTTACTCAGTTACTCATTGCTCCAAAAAGTGCTGACCTCTGTTATGCTTATATCTAGATGTCTTCCCAAAGCCTCATGCACTCATAGGTGGGTGCAACTGGATCAAAGGTGCAAGATACTAGATTATGGGCATATGATAATTAGATTTGTCCACTGATTGATTCAGTATGGTTCTGGGCATGGATAATGGGAAGGCCCACTTTAGGTGTGGGTAGCACCAATCAGTAGGCTTATAGCTTGAATGGAATAAAAAGGAGAAGAAAAGTTGGCTGCTTCCTGTCACACCATGGACTGTTTTTCCTCTCCCATTCTCCTCTGCCAGACTGCCCTGCCTTGGCGACAATAGACTATGGACTGAAATCTCTACATACAAGCTTTCTTCCTTCAAGTTGTGAGTGTCAGGCATTCTGTCTCAACAATAAGAAAGTAACAAAGACAGACGGCCAGCATTCCTTCACCATACATTGGCTTACAAAGAATTGATTCTGACCTGCACCTGGCCCTGAACACCATCACCCAAAACACCATTAGTAGCTAACATTGCCTCATCTAAGAGTGAACTCCATCTTATTCAAGGGTTGAGTTCCTAATTCAGTGTTTATGGAGGGACACATTTACTCCTGCATACCATTTGGGTAGGTGTTATGTCAGATACTCACTCTTACTAAGACCAGCAAGGACATTTTCCCTCCAGCTGCAGAGGTAACAGGTGTTTCTAAGGCTAAATACCAGGGGAGGGAACTGACATCCATTTGTGAACTGTGTTGTATAAATGTATGTATCTTTAATCATCAGACTCACTTGGTGGCGTGAGAGCCTGTGCTATTAGACTGATCAAGAATGACTAAGGGAATAGGGAATGACATATCCCATCTTGTGTTACCACAGGGTATGTGCTTGCTGAATAGAGCTGAGGGCACAGTTGTCATTTGTTTCCTGTTTCTTTTTGACAAGCTTGTATGGTTAGTTCAATTCCTATAAATTAAATACACAACATAGACAAAGCTTGGCAGGCTTAGATGAATTGTCTCAAGAAGCTACAGTCAGGATTACACCACTGGCACACGGAATAGAAAAAGACAAAAACTTTGACAAGGCTAAGAAACAGCACTGAGAGGCAGAGACAAGGCCCTGTGTGGGAATGGGGTCCAGGGAGGAATCACAGGCACATGATTCATAAAGGAAACGGCCACAAGGCCCTCACAACTGACTTCACCATTCTCCAGATTCTGGCCCCACCAAGCACCTCAGCTCCAAGGAAAATAAAAACAAACAGAAGCACTGCCTGATACTGGAAAAGTATATTTTATAACAAAGTTTTCCACAGAACATGTTTAACAAGTCTTTATGGATTTCTTCTCTTCTCTATAAAAAAAAAATTCATTTCAAAAACAAGGAAAGCCATAGTATTTGATTTTGGTCAACCAAAACACACAAGGCTGAGGAACCATAGGTCATTATGAGATTAAGTCTACAGAGGGCACTTATCTGCGGACAATCTGGAGGTCATGATGGTCTCCATCGCGCACATGGTGCCAGTACCAACTTACCTTCCGGTCGGGCCAATTGTGTTTTGCGAAGATGGCATCGTAGGTGTCCACGGCTCCGTCAGTTATGAGCATGAGGGCCTGGCTACAGATGCTTCCTTGCCCCGTGTGGTTGAACTGTGGAAAGCAAACGTTTGAGACAATACGTGTCAGAGAGATCCTTGTGCACGCCCTCAAGACATCAGGAGCATTAGGTACTGAGCTTGGGAAGCCTCCCAAAGCAACAGGTCACTACACATGCCCTACAAGGTAAGCTTTCTTTACGGGCTACCATATCTGCTCCGATAAATGAGAGCTAAATGCAGACCCGTGCAACTTACCTTGAAGTATGGACTACATTTGCACCAACAAGGCCAAAGGCATTGCCAAAAGAGCCGTTTAAGGCCCACAACATGGGCAGCAGGGTATCTGAGAGGCAACAGCTATTTTGACATTTAAGGGGGTTTGCTCTGTGTAGGTCTGGTGAGTACAGAATGTACCATATAATAAAATCAGGGAAGTTTTGAACAAATAGAGAACAGATTTAGGAATATACAGTTTAGACACTTAAATTAGCTTTCTGAGCATGTATTTTAAATACATGTTATCTGAATGTCACATTTTGTAATAGTTCATTGTTAGTAGGAGTGTAATGCTGAAACTCCAAGATTGTACCTGCTGCTGAGAAAATCTTTAAACTTCTTCAACTTGCAACTTTATAACATGTTTTTAAAAATTCCAGCCTTTGTAAGTAGTATCTAAAATGACCAAATATAGTTGCCAGAGATGTGTGTCTTTCCCTTGAATCTGAGGTGAAAAATTCCTTTAATAATGCTATTAATGATGCAATTCAAAGTAGTGCAGTATCCTTCAAAAATTCTACAATTAGGTGAGTGTGGAGGCATGGGAATTACATGTAAAGTCTTTGGCATTCAGTGGTGAACACTCCCTCCATTATAATCTGCAAAGTTTATTCTAAAATTATTTGCTAAGTGCCCACACAGTGCTGAGGATGAATCATACAAATGCCTTTCCTCCTTGAAGCTTGTATTCTTTTTGAGAAGATGTGCAAACTCAAGGTAGGTAGGTAAACTATGTTGTATATTTGATAAAGATGATGGTAAGGGGAAAAAGAGAAGGAAGGGAAACCAGATTACAAATGGGGAAGGAGTAATTTTAGGGAAAAAAAGTAGTCAGGGCAGACATCATTGAGAATATAATATCTGAGTGATTGCTGATGAGGAGGAGGATATAGGGGAAGGGCATTTCTGAAAGAGCGAACACTTAAGTGTGGAAGCAGTCAGTGAATGAGAGCATCCTTGACAAGTTCAATCGTCGGCCGTGACATTAAGGAAGGATGGAGGCTACTCTTGGACTTGCTGGGTGGCCATTGGTAAACCAGAGAACAAACATAGCATTGAAGTTTTTTTGTTTTGTTGTATTTTGTTGTGTCATTTTTGCTTTTGGAGATAGGCTCTTACTACATAGATCAACTGGCCTGGAACTCACTACACAGTCCAGGCTGGCCTTGAACTTATGGCACTCTCCTGTCTCAGTCCCCTGAGTATTGGGATTACAGGTGTGTGACACTATGCCCAGCTAAAGCATTCAAGTTGTCAATGCCCACTATCCATGTATTTAGAAGTCTGGTGTAGAATTTGTCTATAAATAACTGGATGGAGGAATGGGTAGATGGTTGGATGGATAAATGAAATCACCTTGTGGTCATAAGGACAGAGAAAAGTCAACTCAAAACATGCATGAGATATCATGATATTGTGGAAAGCACTGAATTTGTCCTATCCTAGCCCCATGGCTAAGTATCTGGGGTTAGTTCTCCTTCCTGAACATTAACTTCTCCATTTATATGATGGAAAAAATCCTTATACAGTTGTTACCACTCAGGTTAAACGTTCATGGTACTCTGAGCTGCAAGCAGGAACTCACTCAATCCTTATTAGACTCAATTCTCATCCCCATTTTCCAGGTGGGGAGGCTGAGGAAGAGAGAGCTTAGCTAATCTGGCCAAGATCACACAGATACTGTATGACACAGCTGGTATCTGAATACCGGCAAAAAAACTCGAGCATCGACTCAGCTCATTCTACAGCTTTTAGTAAAGACATGAAGGTCCTTGAGCAGGTGGTGATTGCTGTGGTTTGGATATCATTTGAGTATATCCCCAAGGTTTCCTGTGTTGGAGGCTTAGGTGGGAAAGCCAGGTGGTAAGTGCTTAGGTCACTGAGGTTGTCACCTTCAGAAGAGACTAAAGCAGTTCTGGAGAGAACAAGTTACAAGACGGAGCATGATCTCTCTCTGGCTGTTTCGAGATAAGTGCTCTCTTTTGCTCTTGCACAAACCCATACTCTTGCACATACTCCTGCCGTGATGTCATCAGCAACCTTAGGAGACGTCAAACTAATGGGACTACTGGATCTTGGATTTTAGCCTCCAAAACTGTGAGCTAAATAAACTTCTTCATACAGTGATCCTATTACAGCCATCTTGTTCAGAGTAATAAAAAATAAACTAATATAGTGACACATTATAATTAATACTTCATAGGTGTTAATTTCCTTCTCTTACATCTTTCTCCCTCCATCCTTACCTATGACCCTGAGAGTGAGTGTTCCTTAAATTCTGCGTCTGAGTTGGCAGCCACTCTTACAATTCAGACCTCTTACGTGCTCTCAAGTTAGTAGTGCATAAGGCCTATGATACTACTGTCTTAGCAGATAGAAAACCACAGCCATCACCTCACAGAGCTGTCCACATAAGACTGCTATTCTATTGTCACTACCACCATCACTTACTACTACAGACAATTCTTGCCCAGGGAGATAAAAGTCGCAAATAACTGTATTCCTTACTGTAGAAACACCCTGAAAAACCTCTCAGCTCTTTAACAGAAAATAAAAAGAGCAGTTTATATCCAAAGACTCTTGGAACTTTTAACCCCAAAATCTTCCCTTGCTGAATCCACCAAGCCTCGGATGCAACACTGCAAACTTTAATGGATCCTAATCCAGCCTCTCCCCTCTCTTCCACATGGAAAGACCCACCTTCAACTACATACAAAATCTCATTAAGTACTCCAACTTTGCCATTTCCACTCTATAATGGCACTAAGACACACATGATGGTGTATTCCATTCCTTAACTGCAGTAAGAAAAAGAAGCCTTGTAGCTTGTTCTCAAGTTGTTCTGGAAGTGTTTGGGAAACAGAGCCTTCAGAGTGTGGAATAAGCCCACAGCAAGCCACTGAGTAAGAGTGATCTGTGATTCAGGTCACAGATGCTTCAGACAATGAAAGTCAGGATGCCCTTGAGCTGTTGTTCATGCAACTCATTTGAAAACATCCTGGAAAATTTTGCCAAACAAAAGAAAAGAAAGAGGGGGAAATGAAGATATCTGAATAATGTAGACTAGAAAAAGAGGCTCCCAGGAGCTATTTATTTAAGAACATTACTTTCCTCTCTGGCTAGGTCTAGGTCTGCTGCAATCTGTATTTGGAGAATTTTGAAGAATGCAATTAAATTCAAATGCTTCGATGGGTAATATATCTTCGCTTCATATTTGTCTGGAACTTTTTTTTATTGAATAGCGAGAGTGATGAAAGTGTTTTCCATAATAATAACAATGACAAGGGCCTGATGATGAACTACAATTAGCTCAGTGATTCATCAGTTAGCAGAAAAAATTTCAATGCATCCTGACATTTAGAGCATTTGGTTGTGATTAACAGTCTTTGAAATGTCACCAAATTTTATTTAATTGGCTAAGAAAAATTTTTAAAAGGTAATCACTGCAAAGATCACATTCATCGCCAAAAAAGATAATTGCAGCTGTCACATGACAAGGTAGATACTAACTACTGTAGCAAACTGTCTCTGTGTTCTTACAGAATCTAATGAATGCATGGAGATCAATAGCTGGAAGGGGCTTAGAAGTTGATTTGAACGCTCCTTTCAGAGACATTGGTATCAATAACCCCAAGCCTTTAAGTTGTCTGAGCAAATACCAAATCTGAGATAAAGTAATTATTAAGACAGAATTGACTCTGTTTAATGATGATAGCCTCTGAACCATTCTAAGTTCTAGCCACAGTCACAGTCTCAATTGTGTGGGTGTGCATGCATACACACGTATGCGTGTGAGAAACAACTTTTTTATTCGCAACTGGTTTATGGAGGCAGACATGACACACAGAAAGAGAATTATATCAC
The DNA here is from genome assembly GCA_004363535.1 of Dasyprocta punctata. NCBI lineage: Eukaryota > Metazoa > Chordata > Mammalia > Rodentia > Dasyproctidae > Dasyprocta > Dasyprocta punctata. The sequence goes on from RJWM01030200.1 coordinate 13,423, forward strand.
TTAAAGGTCACATCGATAAAGTGGAAAACAGATAAAGCTCCATTTTCATAGGAGGTTAGCATCTCTGTGAAAGAACTTTGCTATTTAAAAAGTCAGTGACAAGATGGGAGGGCAATGTTTCTCTCCATAGGATAAATGTGCACTCAGAAGAATTTGTTGCCAACTGCCACCTGATCTCAAGCACAGACATTTTATAATCTTCTTTGGTGCTTCTGTTGCTTGCTGTCTGGGGTTGATGTGCAGCCCCTCTGGACTACTAATGGGCCAGACCCCACACGAGTTTTCACAGGCGAAGTGAGGGCAAAGAGGCTTGCAAAGGGATTTTCCTGTTCAAAAATACTCTCCTCACAGGATTCTAGAAAAGTCCACTCATGTTGGTGGTGTCTCTGGGTCTTAGTAATCTTTGCAGGAGTGTAAATATGCATCTTGGAGGATACAATGATATTATCACCCAAAATGTGCTTGGTAAGCTGTGACTTTTCCAAGATGTCAGCACTGAGTTGACAACTCAGTTGATAAAAAGTGAGGACATGATAAGACCAGTAATGCTGAGCACCGGTACAAGGACATTATAAGAAGGTTGATTCACTGCTATACTTCTAAAGGCCTTTAATATGTGCCAGTGCATTGTGGGTTTTATGAGAAAGAAGTGTCTCCCCACCATGCTCACCAATGCTGGCAGACCAGCATTCCCCTGGGCATGTCACTGGCTTGGGAGTGTCCAAAAGCAAAACTGATGAATGGAGGGAATGGGCAGAAGAGAGGTCCCAGGGCAGGGAAAAGCAGAGGGGATGGTTAGGGAGGCAGATGTTCCTGAGGATGTGTGCAGAGAGTACAGCCAAAGCCTTCAAGTGGAGCGGTGTCAAGATTAGACCAGTCAAGGCTGCTTAGAGTCTTTTTTTTTTTTTTTTTTTGGTACCGGGGATTGAACTCATGACCTCATGCCTGCCAGGCAGACGCTTACTCTGCTGAGCTAAATCCCCAGCCCTTGGCTGCCTAGAGTCTTAAAGGCTACAGGGATGACACTTCCCTCCTCTACCCCTACCCCAGCATTGCTGAAAGGAGCAGGCACCATTTCATCGCTTCGTTTAAAGTTCATCAAGAAACGGTCTGCCCAACTAGCCTGCCTTCCTGGTGAGTGGTGCACAACCAGTGCAGACTCCAGGAAGAGAAACATGTGCCTCCCAAGAACCCGCCACATTGGGTCAGGGAGGTTTGAACCAGAAGACAAGTAGCCTGCCTTTCTGATGAGTGGCGTGTGACCGGCACGGACTCCAGGAAGAGAAAGATGTACCTCCTGTAAGCCTACTGGCGTGCCAGCAAAGAATCAAGGAAAGGGCCCCCCCGCCCCACCCCGCCCCGTCTAAGCAACCTGCTGGTTTGGAGGACCTGCTAAGTTCATAGCAACTATGGTACATAAAGCAACTAAATGCTTGTGCTGTTTGGTTGACTTTGCAGGCCTAGGACTGGCAGTCTGAGCATCTCTTGGGAAGATGACAGTATGCAATGTGGCAAATATGGGGGATTCCCTTCTATGTTATCTTTGAGGCCTAATATTGTTCTCACTGTTTGGCTTTATTCTGATTTTTTTTTTTTGCTTTATTTCATATTCTGTTTTTATTGGTTTTATTCTGTTTTGTTTTTGGTTTGATTTTACTATTCCTGATGGAACGGTCAACTATTATGAAGATAACAAGATACTGTTTTCCTGGTATCTTGCTTTGAAGTTCTGTACCAGTTCTACTGTTTTGTTTTGATTGACTCTGTTCTGTTATGTTTTGTTGGATTTTACTATCTTTAAAATACAATTTTAAAACATAAAATAAAATAAAATAAATGGTCTGCCAAGATTATATCCAGTGTATACAACTGCACTGGGCTCCCCCTAGGAAGCTCCACACTTGTGACTTTCAACTGTCATTCTTTTAAAACTCTTAGTAGCTTGTGATCGAGGGGCCTTGCATTTTGTCCTGGGTCTGACAGCTTCTGGAGCCAGTGACGGCCTGTCTACTCCTCTCCCCATTCTACAGATAGTGAAAATAAAAGTGAAACTGAGATTCATTTTTCTCAAGGTCACAAAGCAAGCTGTGGAAGGTCAGCCTCTCAAATCAATCAGCCAAACTCCAACCATCTTCAGCAAGACAACAATCTTCTTCTTTTTTTTTTTTTTTTTCTTTTTTGTGGCACCAGGGATTGAACTCACAACCTCACACCTGCCAGACAGGCACTTAAGCCACTGAGCTGAACTCCTGGCTCTACTTTTTTGAGACAGGGTGCACTATGTAGTTTAGGCCAGTCTTGTGCTCACATTGTAGCCCAAGCTAGCCTCGAACTCACAATGCTCTACCTACCTCAGCCTCCCAAGTGCTGGGATTAAAGGTGTGAGCCACCACGCCTGGCTAAGACAGCAATCTTATAACCCTCATTTCTCCAGAATTAAGGCCAGAAAGCAGGAAAACCAAGATTTACTACAGGACAGAGACTCTCCAGCTCCAAGTGGTCATTGGCCACTAGGTTTCCAAGATTTAAAAAGAATAAAAAGAGACTGAAACAGGAGGATCATAATTTCAAGTTCACCATGGGCCAATTAGTGACTTAGTGAAATCTTATTTCAGAATAAAAAGGGTTGTGGGTGTAGCTCACAGTGAAAATCCTGGGTCCAATACCTAGTACCAAAAAAAAAAAACAAAAACAAAAAAAAAGCATATTTTCTAATTTGAAAAGTCTTTTCAGTGTTACCACTTAGGAAAAGTCTGTTGAGATTCAAAGTGCTGATAAAGCAGGTAGCTGCCCTGGGTTCAAACTGCAATTTAAGGAGCAGTCTTGCCCTCTGTCCTGGCCATCAACAGCAATGTCCTGTCTGAAACATAGCCTCTCTCTTCAATGCTGATCACCTGGGGCCAAAAGTCCCTTAGAGGGAAGTGAAGTAGGGGGTGGCCTTGGTCTACATGGAGGAAGCAGACTAGGTACCGTTCTTCCTTATTTTTCCCTTTTCCTCTTCAGTCAAGACACTAGCTTAGGAGTGAATCCAAAACAGTCTTCTCTGTGCCAATACATGTAATTGATTTAGAAAAAGAGTCTAGAAATTAGGGGCAACTCTTAGCTGGAGAGGCCCAAGGAGCTGAGCGTGAAAACCCGAGTTTGGGAGTCGGGTGTAACTACCCAGAAAACACAGGCCATGCTGTATGGAGTGCAGGAGTCCCCACCTGACCCGTCTGTTCCCCCGCACACTGACCACAGAGCTGCCCTATAGAGCTGTCCGACTACCCGCAGTTCCGGATGGAGATCTCCACCTACTCCTCCAACTTCTGCTCAACACCTGGTGTGGATGTCGCCACCCACATTCTGTGTCTGTTTGCTCTTAGACCACACCTGGGCTGACAATAATATTGATCCATAGTTTTTTCTGAAAATCTCATCTATCCTCCTGGGAACAAGAAAGGCAAATCAAAGAGGAGCTTACATCGCTGAGAATGTTGAAGGCCTCATTCAGAGCTATGTCCAGCATTCCGATTCCTTTGGCAAAAAGTTTGTCCAGATGCTCCCTGAAGTGCTGAAACAACAAGGCAGAAAATCCATTAATGTCAATCCTGCCACGGGAAACGCCAGCCATAAACGCGCGAGCACCTGCTTCAGCAAGACCAGTGAGACTCAGACACAAACGGCCAGAAGGTTGTTTTGCCTTCTTCATTCAAAACACGAGATCTTCTTCAGCCTAAAATTTACCTTTGATTTCCAGGTGTTAGCTTTGATAATGGTTGATGAAAAGGATGAACTGAATATATTAAAAAGGAATTATCTAAAAATTCCCGCTTTCCTCTGAGGCTTCATCTCCTGGAACTTCTCCCCTCCTCCACCCCTGCTCTCCCAGTCCTGACCTCGCTCTCCACACGCTTGTCTTTCACGGGGAACCCACTCTCAAACCATCCCCTGGCTCCCCGCCACCTCGTCTCCCGCCTGCTTCTGGGGTCTCAGCACAGACATCACCCCCTCCACAGGCAGGAGGTCTTCCCAGAACACTCATACCCTACAGTGCTGCTCTTGTGAGCCCACGCGGCCACCCCGTGCTCAGGTGCACCTCGCCCTTAGCAGTCCATGTGTGCAACCATCTCATTAAATTGTCCCCACTCAACACTGCGATGTTCCCTAAGACAGGACATTATTCTGTCTTCCAGTCCACTATGTAGCTGCTACACACAAAAGGTATTTACTAGATCTCTCTAAAGAGCAAAGACAAAGATCAGATCACATGTTGAAGGCTAATTACAGCAAGGGAGGCACGGGCAGAAATCCAGAAGAGGGTGAAGGACAGAGCGGTGAAGGAGCTTCCTCAGGAGAGCCCTGAATTCCTTCTGGCTACGCTGGTACAAAAGAAAGAACTGTAAACCCCACAAGGAGCCTGCCACATGATGAAGTATCCCTTCGCTAGCTTGGAGAGACTCTGCCCTTCCACTGGTCCCAGGGCCATATTGCTCTGGACTGGCTGTGCCTTTACAAGTTCCTTCCATTCATCTGCTGCTGCTTCTATCAACTGTGCTTAAGGATGCTCAGCCACACCGGTTAACCCAGGATAGCATCTTTAAAAACAACACCACAACTCCACTGAATTTTTCTTTTAATCCATGTGTAGCTACTTGTTACGTGGCACTTCAGGCCATGGTTGTTTTTATGGTTGTACGCTTAGAATCAGATGGAACAGCATGTCATGGAGTTCCCCTCAATTCACTTTTATAGCAAGGTCAGTTGGTTTCATTTCTTCTTAGTACAAACCTAGTCCATATACTAGGTGGAAAAAATATTCCCTCAAGTTCCAGGCTTCCAAAACAGATGCAGGATTCTGTTTCTCTTTCTTCTCTCCCCCACGCACAAATTCCCTCCTCCTTCAGAACCTGAACCAAATCAACAGCCTGGTCACCTGGGCTACATTTAGCCTTCAGCCCACCTCTCCTACACAAAAGCAGGACTTGCCTCCAAGGGAACTATTTCCCCTCCTACAACTTCCATGAAGAGCTGCTCTGTTCAGTGTGGTAGCTACGAGCTACCACTGTAGCCATCTATGTTCAAGTTTCATTATAATTACCTAATATTAAATTTTCTCCTCAAAAGCACTGGCCATATTTCAGCTGCTCATTAGCCACATGTGGCTAGTGGCTACTGCACTGGACAATGCAGACGGAAGAACAAACATCACCACTGTAGAATGTTCTATTGACCAGCATAGACCAAAGACACAAGGGTTAAACTACTCATTTCTCCCCAGCCTGCCAACTACTAATGGTGAGTCAGAGGAGAGTCTCAACAAAGTGGACACATATGATATTTGCCTGTGCGTGCACCACTATTCCCCCTCCTGATTTTTCTTCTCTTTCGCCACTCCAAAATTTATGAGGTGGATGAGGTTAGCCAGTCCCTCTCTCCTCCAGATCAAGGAATAGTTTACTTATCAAGTTTGAACAATCTGTGAATTACACCCCTTGGATCACAGGCACCAAACCTGAGCTTTCCTACCTGCATAGCCAGGTGCCATGCAGTGAACAGCTTTCTTCTGCCACATCCTTCCACCATATTTCTGCCTTGGACCCAGCTAACCATGGACTGAATTGTCTGAACCAGGAGCCAGATTAAGCCTCTCCTCCTTTAAGTTGTGGGTGGTAAGTGCTGTGTCCTAGCAACATAGAAAATGACTAGTACAGCCCATCCTCACTATGGATTAGTTTTCTCTATTCCTAGTTGTAGCTGCTGTGAGATTCAGAAAGCATTACACAGTGAATTTAAAGCCATTGTTACTATCATCATAGATAAGTCACTGACATGTAGATTCCATGAACTCTGAAGGGTGAAAAAATGGAAGGAGAAGGCAGGAGACAGTTCTAGTCCAATTTATACCATTTACTAGCTGGGGCTCCAAGGCAAGTGGATTTAGCTCACATGCCTCAGTTTAACCGTGAGAGGTCCTTGAGTGGGGGTGGAACCGTGAGAACGATCCTAGCTTTGAGCCAGGGCAAGACACTTCCCTTACCCACTTGCCTTCATTTCCCTCATAACATATGCACAGGGGCACTGGGCAGGATAAATAAGCCACATGAAAGAACTGTGGTATAAGAAAAAATGTGAGGTCATTTTCATTCCACAGTCACTGAAGAAAAGACTGTCCTCTGCCCGACATAGCAGAATAGGAAAGACAGGCAAAAAGCAAACTAAAAACAGCCACCTCAGACAGCAAGGGTGGTGACCCCTGAGCCTGGCTGCAGGACACATTTATAGCCCCATTCCATAAACGTGCTAATGATTTTCTGGTGCAGAAATGACTTGAATGATGCTAAGGTTCTATAGATGGGGGCCCTGCCGAAAGTAATAACACCAGATACCTTCCTCAAGTGCCACTGTTCTAACCCCATGCTCTCCAGCTGTTTTTTCAATCCAGGTCACTGCAGACCTCCCGAGGCATGCATGTTGTTGGGGCATCTAAGCTTATCTCCAAATTAATTCAAAAATTGCAAGGAAGAAAGGAAGGGTTTGTCTTCAGTATTTAAAAAATTAAAAACAAACCCTCAAAAGCTTTATATTTCAAACATCTTCTATGCCAACTTTGTAATCTAATACACTTCTAAAAATAATGCATCGTGCCCTTCAAGCACCAAGTTGTCTTAAGTGGATAGACTAAGGCTAATTTCCCTGACCCCCAGACCCTGGCTGTTCTCAAGTGCCCAGCCACAGAACAGAAGGTTCGAGATTGCCGACCTGGGAGCACTTTGACAGCTGTGGACCAGAAGGTGGCCACTTTCCATTATTTTTCTAAATTAAAATAAACAACTTATTGGAAATGGTGACAGTTCTATTTCATTATTAGACCTCAATAAAGGGCGAGGAGGGTGGCTTTTTATCTCTGCTTTAGGCAACTCATGCAGCATATGCTGCTGCCCAGGAAAAGTTCTCACGTCCAAAGCAATTAGCTCAGCTCCGCGCCTGGGGAGATGAACGCACGTGTGAGGCTTCGCATGCCTGACACCAGCAGGTGCCGCCAAATTTGCTTATCTTCATCAGACAGTCGCCTTGTCCAGGACAGCCAAGGATCCTGCTAAAATAACCTCTCCCTCCACCAGCATTTAATTTAGCTGGATCATACTACTAACTGTTTCTGTGACAACAGCACTCATGCTTTTCTGTCTATGTAATTACAATAAATGTTTGAATTCTCCCAAACAAGTGAAGAGGAGTACAATGAAAAGCAGACATCAGGTGATAAATCCCCCCACCATCCCTAGAACCCCTGAGCCTAATGGTTATAGCTGGGGAGACAGTAGTGAAGGGGTACAAAGAGCCACCTATCAGTGCCACCCACCAGATCACTCGAGTGCTGCAGACCTGAATTTCATACCGGTCAGGTACAGACAACCACTTGCAGGGTGACAGCTGTGTGCCAGGCACCGTGTATGTGTGTGTGTGTGTGTGTGTGTGTGTGTGTGTGTGTTTGGGTTTTAGGGTTTTTCTATTCTTTTCATTGTTGTGGTTGCTTTGTACTATGAAGTGAACACAGGGCATTCATACAGAGCCATATCCCCAGCGCCTCCTTTTTATTTCTTATTTTTGAGATAGGTTCTTCCTAAGTCAGGCTGGGCTCAAACTTGCAATCTTCCTGCTTCATCTTCCCAGACTGCTGGGATTACAGGCACTGCCACCACACCTGCTTCTAAGTGGTTTCTATGTATTACCTTACTCGATCCTCCTACAACCCCAAAGGGAGAAGTACTATTATATTCTTGTTTTACATAGAGGATAATGGAGATCCAGCTTGGTGAAATAATGAAATAATTTGCCCAAGATGACACAGTAAGCATGAGACAGAATGGGTTTCAAGGCACCAAGCCACATACCTGATCCCCTTCTCAACACAGGCAGGGCAGAGTTTTGAGGTCCTTAACACAGCACCGCTCACGGCAGGGCACAGAGAGCATAGGCTCATGTTAAAGCCATGCTCCCACTTGGGGCTCATGCCATGGGGATGTGACATATGCAGCAACCCAGGGCCCCACACTCGGAAGAACTCTGAGTATGGTATAATGATTTCCTACTACTGTTTTTTTAATTTTATTTTAAAGAGAATAAAACAATAAAACAATCAAAACAAACCAGTGTAAGAGATACAGGACTTCAAAACATTATGAAATCAACAATAGTTAACCATAATGCCTTTTGATGTCTTCAAAATAGCTGCACATAACTGGACATAATAAAAATCAAACAGAACAGAATAGAATAGAAACAATCAAAACGAAACAATGAATGCAATAAAGGATTTCAAAACAAGCCAATAGTAAATCCAAAATTGCTACCATAATATGTCTTGCTATCCTTGAAATAATTTTTCCTGCCATTGAATTTAACAATCAAACAAAACAAAGGAGAATAAAACCCAACCCAACAAAACAATGGAAACAATATAGGACCTCCAAACAAAACTATAGGGAATCAGCAATGGCTACAACCTTCAGAAGGAGATCTTCCCCACCAGATACCACACTGACTGTGTTGCATTTCACCTTGATAGTTATCATCATAGCCTGTGTTTCTCCAGATAAGCTGGTCACTTATGAGGGTTTGGGAGTGGTGGTGTTGGTACTTCTTGTTTGCCAGCCTGTGCAGCAGAAGGGGCTGGGGGCTGGCTGTTCCCAGTCTGGCAGTGACCCACACATGATGCTGGTTCCCAGACTGGGCTTGTTTGCTGATGAGGCCATTATTTTCTCTAACCCCAGTCTGCAAATGGCACTGACTCACAAGGAGAGGCTTGGGTCTAGCTGTTCTCAGTCTGGCGGTGGCCCAAACATGGTATTGGTTCCCAGACTGGGCTTGTTTGCTGGTGTGGCCATTGTCCTTGTGCAGGCCACCACCAGACTGGGAACAGCAAGACCCAAGCCTTGCCCCATGAGTCAGCACCATTCGCGGACTTGGGGGAGAGAGAACAATGGTAGTTTGTTTTGCACTGTGACTGTCAGGCAACTCAAGGGGCCTTGACAAACAAAAAAGAGAATGAAAGAAAAAAATGGAAACAAAGATTTTGTAAATAAAGAGGGAAGAAAGGTAGAAGGGAGGGGTAAAGAATGGGGCACAAAAGACGTATCAAGATTTATTATGCACAGGTGCATACAATGTGATTATTATGTGCATCAAAAGTATACCAATAATAATAATAATTTCAAAACACCCTTAAAATAAAAGTTAAAAGAAATATGATAAAACCAATAAAAACAGATGATCCAATTTGCCAGCCAAAAAATTAAGGCGTATCAGTAAGGGTTCCCTGTAGAGGGGCTCCAACTTTCAGCTCTAACAGGAACAGACTCAGCACCACTGGCCTCTCAAAATCCAGACACGGCATCCATCAGCCAAGTCAGCCTGAGCAGATGAACAGTGTCCCAACAATGCTGTCTACCGCCTTCCGAAGCCAGACTCCTCGGGAGATTTCCAAACAAACCTTCACCTGGCTCTATGGTCCAAAGCAAGCTGCAGAAGCTCGCTGTCAGAAATCCGGAAGTCACATCTGACTTCCAGCCTCTTCATCTTCATCTAATTCCTTATGACAAAACATACCCTGCAATCCCAAACCCTACCTGATGATTCTCCCATGCTTCCATGTAGACTTAGAAATTCCTTGGCTGAGTTTTACAGCCTTTATGGGCAAATGTCTCAGGAATGTAGGGCAGTGCCCAGTCGTGACATTTTACAGGAAAGGCACGTATCTGATGACATGGCTATCTCCAGGCCTGGACTCTAGTAAATCAGGTTGTCCTTTAATTCTACTGGGGAAAGCAGTGACATGGCACTTTTCAGAGGTGAAAACAAAATGGCCCAGAAGGGCTGGTAGGAAAGAGGCAGGCGCAGCTGTTTGCAATTTGGGGGAGAATGTACAGGCTCAGATAGAACTGTGTCTAAGCTAAACAGGGAACTGTTTTCCCCTTCCTGTTGTGTATAACAAATTGAAGTGTCTGAAGGTAGCAGCTGTTTAATTCCAGTGCCAAATTAGAGGCAAGATAGATCTCCTGGATATGAACAATGAATGTTATTTCATACCAGGTACATCAAATTAACTACAACTTCGTTACAATGGCAAATCACTAATTATTTTAAGTAGGATGATGGTGGTGAGCTCAGAATTGGCGATTCTCTGCAGCTGGGAACTAAAGCAGAACGGCACCTCCACCACAGCTGTCCGTGTTTCCAAGTAGTTGCCCAAAAGGGA